>CAUYRT010057753.1:0-75570 GCA_963574885.1 Lepilemur ruficaudatus | reverse complement strand
AGAATGAGTTCAGGAGGATTCCCTCCTTTTTGATCTTTTAGAACATTTTCAGTGGGATTGGCACCAGTTCTTCTTTGTATATCTGGTAGAATTTGGCTATGTATCCATCTGGTCCTGAGCTTTTTTTTGGTTTGGAAATTTTTCATTCCTGATTCAATCTCACTGCTCATTAATGGTCTATTCAGGAGTTCCATTTCTTCTGGTTCAATCTCGGGAGGTTGTATGTTTTCAGGAATTCATCCATTTCCTCTAAGTGTTCTAGTTTGTGAACATATAGTTATTCATAATAGTCCCTGATGATCTTTTGAATTTCTGTATTGTCTCCTTTTTTATTTCTAATTATGTTTATTTGGATCTTCTCTCTTCTTTTCGTGATTAGTTTAGCTAGTGGTTTATCAATTTTGTTTATCTTTTTAAAGAGCCAACTTTTTGTTTCATGTATCCTCTATGTTGTTTTTGGGTCTCTACTTCATTTAGTTCTTCTCTGACCTTTGTTATTTCTTTTCTTCTGTTATTTCAAATCTCCGGGTTTGGTTTGTTCTTCTTTTTCTAGTTCCTTGAGGTGTGATGTTAGGCTGTTAATTTGTGATCTTTCTACTTTTTTGATGTAGGTATTTACTGCTATAACCTTCCCTCTTGTACTGTTTTTTTCTGTATCCCACAGGTTTCGGTATGTTGTGTTTTCATTTTCATTCATTTCAAAAAATTTTGAAATTTCTCTCTTTATTTCTTTCTTGACCCAGTGATCATTCAGGAGCATGTTGTTTAAGTAGCATGTGTTTGTATAGTTTCCGAAGTTCCTCTTTGTATTGATTTCTAGCTTTATTCCACTGTGATCTGAGAAGATATTTGATATGGATTCAATTTTTTAAAAATTTGTTAAGATCTGTGGCATAAAATGTGGTCTATCTTGGAGAATGTTCCATGTGGTGATGAAAAGAATGTGGTTGTTGGGTGGAATGTTCTGTAAATGTTCGTTAAGTCAATTTGGTCTAAAGTCCAATTGAAGTCCAATGTTTTTTTAATTGATTTTCTGTCTTGATGATATATCTAGTGGTATGAGTGGAGTATTAAAATCCTCCAATATTATTGTGTCACTGTCTATCTCTTTCTTAGGTCTAGTAATATTTGTTTTGTGAATCTGGTGCACCAATGTTGGGTGCATATATATTTAGGACCATTATGTACTCTTGCTGGATTGAGCACTTTATCATTATATAATGACCTTCTTGGGTTTTTTTTTTTTTTTACTGTTTTTTATTTAAAGTCTGTTTTATCTGATTTAAATATAGCTATACATGCTTGCTTGGAATATCTTTTTCCATTCTTTTTCATTTAGTCTGTATGTGTCTCTATGGATAAGGTGAGTTTCTTGTAGGGAGCATATAGTTGGATTGTGTTTTTATAAGTCCATTCTGCCAACCTGTATCTTTTAAGTGGAGCATTTAATCCATTTACATTCAAAGTTAATAGTGATATGTGAGGCTTTGTTCTTGTCATATTGTTAGTTGATTTCTAGTTGTTTTATAATTTCTTTGTTTCTTTTTGTCTTTGTGGTTTGCTGAATTTCTGTCATGTTGCCATCTAATTCCTTTCTCTTCCTCCTTTGTGTATTTGTTTTATAAGACTAGTGAGTTTTATATTTTTGTGTGTTTTCATGATGGTGAATATTGACCTTTCATTTCCATGTTTAAGACTTCTTTGAATATTTTCTGTAGGGCCACTCTTGTGGTAACAAATTCTCTCAATATTTGCTTGTCTGGGATATACAAGATTTAAGGTAAGAACAACTTTACTGTCTATATTTCTTTTCTGGTCATTTTTATTATTTGTTTAATTCCATTTTTTTTAAAGAGATAAGGTCTTGCTCTGTCACCCAGGCTAGAGTGCAGTGGCACAGTCGTAACTCATTGCAGCCTTGAACTCCTGGGCTTAAGCAATCCTACTACCTCAGCCTGCTGAGTGACTGAGACTCTAGGCATGGGCCACCATGCCCGACTTCATTCTATCATTATTGCTGCAAGTAATTTTGTTGTATACAAGAGGATGGTGTTAAAAGATGATCTGCTCTAGAGGTCAAATGTACTGGGTCTGCCACTGTTGGCAGCCTGGATTTCTCCTCTGTCAACTAGCAATAAGAACAGGGCTGTGTGAGGGTTAAATTTAATGATTTGTCTTCATTAATTGAAATGATCACTTGGCATTCATTCAAACTTAAATGCTTTAAATTAAGAAAGTCTGCCAAAGGAGAGAAGCACATCTCCCATTTGGAATCATGAACTAGAGACTTCTCTTAATGGTATCCTGTAGTTGAAGCCACACGTAAGACAGAGGAGGACAGGGATAGCTTTGTAACTGGTGCCCTGGGGAGGGGGGGAGCGTTGGAGGCAACTTATAGTTGTCACAGCAAAGATGCAGGTTATCCCACCACCTGGGGTCTGGAAACAACAGGAGAATCCCTGTCTCCACTCAGCTTGGGAGTCAAAGTTGGACAGGCAGGAGAAAAGTGAGTCTTCAGAGGAGCAACATCTCAGATTGACCTCTCCTTTCTGGACACAGACAGGTTTGGGCAGGTGGGAGGCCTCGGGGTGGCCAGGTATTTCCTGCCCTGACTTGTTGGCCAGGTAGGCTGGGCAAGGCCTTGGGGCTGGGATTCTGCGAGTGCCCCTGAGTTTTCCACCTGGCTGGTTTCACTGGCCATGGCCAGGTCCAGGGTTCACTGGGCTTTTCCTGGGGGGACCAGCATAGGGTTCTATTCCCAGAACTTCTTGTACATGCCGGTGCCACCTTGGAGAGCACTCCAGGCCTCTGCAAACAGCCCAAACGTGCCTGTCCTCCTCATCCTGAGGACTCAGAAAGCCCATTTTACAGATAAGGTTGCTGAGGAGGGCTTTATTATCTTTAGGATGGCAGAATCCCCTCAACCAGCAGAAGTTCCTTTCTTTGATGCAAATACTTTCTTGTTCTGGGGAAACTATAAACAGCACAGGCCTCAGTGAATCATTAAGAGCTGGAGTTTTGGTTTGAAGAAAGAGGACTCAGTGTGTAGGTGGTTAAACTGTGAGCTCCCTAAGGAGGGAGACGGGCTGGTTTATTTGTGTTCCTCAGGGTCCAGCACAATGACTGGCTGGTAGTTGGAAATTAACAGGGAGTAGTAACCCCCATTACGTATTAATGTCAGAAATTGTACGGGAGCACTTTCCTTGCATTCCTGGGAAGCTGGTGTTCTTACCATCCCCATTTTACAGGGAGGAAACTGGGGTTCAGAGAGGTTAGATAACTTGCTTAAGGTTAATAAGCAGCTGAGGCTGGAATCTGCATCTTTCACAAGCATCCTGGGTGACAGGTACAGGTGGTCCCTTACTTTGAGAAATGCTGTCTTAAGGGAGGGGACCTTGGGGACCTTGGCTTTGCCTTTCTAATACATCAAGGGTATTAACTTGAGCCTCACTGACTTCACAGTTGGTTTAAGTGGTGGGTGGCAAGGTGGGTGGCCTGGGGTCAGAGACCCCAGATTCTCTTCCTCACTTTCTTACTAGGTAGCTGTGGGACTTTGGGCCAGTCACCTTCTCTGGTCCTTAATTTCTTTATCTGTAAAGCAAGAGGATTAGACTAGTTCGGCAATTCTCAAATCCTTTTTTTTTTAACTGTAATTCACTGTAAGACATACATTTTACACAACATTCTTGATGTCCTCTGATAGTCTAGATTCTTTTCCCCTCCCCTCTTGTCTCCTCCCCTCCCCTCCTCTCCTCACCTCTCCTCTCTGCTCCATTCCTCTCTTCTCTTTTCCTCTTTCCTATTATATTTCATTAAAAATAAAGTGCATGTTGAGACCCACTAAACTGATTTTAAGAGCCACCAATGGGTTGAGACCCCCAGTTTGGAAACCTCCAGTTTCCAAATCCCCAGTTTGGACTAAATGACCTGCTGACATTCCGTGGGTCCGTAAACAATGGTCCTGAGCTCAAATTCCCAGGGGCCAGGCCAGAGGGGTGAGGGGTGGGCAGGGGTGCTGAGATATCTTCCACTTTTTAATTGTTAGCAGGTACTCTGGTTTAAACCAAATATAAGAAGTTTATTATTTTGATTTTTAAACATTGTACAAGCAAAAGAAATAAAAGAAAAAGAGACAAAAACTCACAGGGCCAGATGGTTTAGTTCTCTAATGTAATGATTCATCCCCTTTTTCTCCACGTTGGCCAGCCTGTCCTACATCCAATCAGTTCAGCAGAATCACACAGCCAGAAAGACCTCAGTGCCCAGAACGGGCTGCGTGTTTGCCAACTTCACCACCAGACCCTGTTCCCCAGCGCCAGGCCCTGCAAGCACCTTCACTCAGCATTCCTGGGTTAGCTCTGCAGCTCCAGACTCCCTGGAGGCAAAAGGTGCCTTAGGTAGGAGCAAGTGGAAAACACTCCTCAGGAAAACCTTCTCCACTCCACCCCGGTTGCTGAGCATCCTTGGGGCACTCATGTCTGCCTCCAGTGGGGACAGAGGGCTCAGGCGCTAATGACAGGCCATGGCACCTGAAGCCTGAGCTGGTCCGGGAGGCAGGAGGAAGCCAGCAATTGCGGCTCCTCCCAGGAAGGGGCCCAGGCAGCTATGCAGAACAGCCAGCTCCACCTCCTCCTCCTCTTCTTCCTCCTGCCCTGCCAATCTTACAATGGTTTTCCCCGTGTGAGGAACACCAGCTTGAAACATTGTGATTCTTCTGTTCCAAGCCAGCCACTCACCTCAAATGAACTTGAAGCTTCCCTGATGTGTGGTCTCAGAAAACTAGAGATGGAATGTGAAAGGAAACAATATCCTCGTTAAACAAATTATCATGGGCAATTTCAAATAGGCACAATATTAGAAAATAGTTCAATGAACCATCCTGTACCCGTTGCTATGCTTCAACAGTTATCAATATTCCATCAATTTTGTATAAATTTTTTAAAAATGAGGGTTTGAAGTTGTATTTACTAACAGGAAACGATCTTCCTGGCTTATGGGAAAAGACAGTTTATAAAGTATTAATAGTTATTATAGCATGATCTCAATCATGTTAAAATGTATCTTTGGACATCTGCAACAGCAGCTTAACCACAAGATAAATCTTCCAACAGATTCCTGATGAACACTTAGCATCCGTGGCTTCCTTTGGTGGCTTATTTTAAAAAAGAGCTCATCCTCTTTAGAGGGACAGAGGGAGGCAGCCTGTTCTGGCAGAGAGATGCACAGCTGTCTGTCATCTGCTTCAGAAAACTCTGCCATCCTCCATTCACCCACCCAGTGTTTGTTTCTGGTGTTAAAAAAACATTACAGTGATAAAACTCAACCAGGACTTCAGTAACTCTGCCAATTGAATTCATAGATGCTACATGCCGCTTCAAGTCATGGTATCAAAATATAATTGACTGGCGGTATAGCTCAGTGGCAGAGCATTTGACTGCAAAATATATTTGACTGAGTGAGGTGTCTGCGGGATATTCTTGCTAAGTGAAAAAAAAGTTATAATACTGTCAACTGGATGATCCTAACTTTGATTTCAATAAAAGAATAGTAGCATAGGAAGAAGCCTTGGAAACACACCCAAATGTTAGTAGTGATGATGTGTGGGGTGGGCTTCGGGGGATACTTTGCATTCTTCTTGCTTGTATTCTACTCTTCTTCTGTATAGTCAACTCTTTTCCTGGGCAGTACATATAGAAAAATGAAAGCAGTTTAAACACTCAAATGTTTCTTTGATGAATCCCAGTATCATTGCATTTGAGTGCAAGAAGGGTGATACTCAGAGAAAGAAGGTCCCTGAGCAGGAAGAACCTGTCTGATGAAGAACCTGTGTTTGTCAGACAGGTTTGAGGGAGGACACTGGAAATGACTTTGTGTCCGCAGGTGTCAAGAGGGTGGAGGTGGGGGTTACAGGTGTGGGCATTGAGCAGATGAAGCAAAACACCCAACAGGACCTGAGGAGTCCTTTGACTCTAGGGTGTGCATGAGTGCAAATGGCCCTAATGTAGTGTAGCAGGGTTGAAATGAGTCCTTGGCTCCTGGAATAACAAGGCTCCCTTCTCCAAAGAGGCTTTAAGCGGCTTGTACGTGGGAAACAAAACAAAGTCCGGAAGTGAAAACCTGACTGAGTACAAAAGGAATGCTTAAATAGGGAAAGCAATGACCACTGATTCATAGAGAATCTTTGGCTCTGGGCAGTTTGATTAGAGTCCTAGCATGGGACCCTCTATGATGCTTCTTAATGAGCAATCCAGTGTAGGCTAAGATTTAAATTAAAAACCAACTAATTTTTAACTGGTTTCAGCCCATGCAGCAGAAGGGAAGAGATGGTTTTACAGGAAACCCAGATGAATCATAATATTGGTAACAATAATACTAATGAGAAGCTGCCATTTATTGAGCCTTTTTAATGCACCAGACGCTTTGTGTATATTACGTCATTTAATCCTTGTTGCAACTATGAACCATAAAACCTGCCTTTGTCATTTAACATCAATGACAGAGTGCTGAGAAACATTGCTGTTACAGATCTTTTCCATGAGCAGGGAACATCCCATTCTTGCCTGAAATTTCTGAGCCATGCGGGTCACTAAAACACTTAGGAACTTTGATTTCCAACCTAGGCACAGAGATTTAGATCAGGGGTCTTTGGACGCGACATTCCACAGCTACAGGGAAAGACGGCCCTGACTGAGTTCTCTTCCGAGCCCTGCTGGTAGTCAGACAAAGTTTTAGCAGAACGTAAAACAATGTTTCTAAGGGGCTGTAGCCAAGGCCACCCAACCTTTTTCCTTTCACATTCTTGCTCATGACACCCTAGTTCCTCCTGCCTCCTGAACAAAGATTCAAAGAAACCCAACTGCTAAACTGTCCTTGTGTCATGATGACACTGATTCCAGAGCTACCCCTGCTTCTCCTCGTTCCATGCCTGAATCGTTCAGTACAAGCCCCAAACCCTGTAAAAATCCCTCCTTTCTCCTGTCCGATGAGATGGCCGTGGTTTGCCATAGCATGTGTGCTTGCTTTGCACCGAGTTAATAACCCCACCTTTCTGCACTGTGGACAGGCTCCAGTGAACTCTGTCTACTGGGTCTTATCACAATTATGTGGAGGAGAACGTTATCCCCATAGTAAAGACGAAGACTCTGAAGTCCAGTAGTCTGTCCAAATCACGTCGCTGTCAAATGGTAGAACCTGGTTCTGAAGCCAGGCTACCTACAGCAGCCGCCATTTACTGAGCCTTTTCTACTTACATGGCACAGATGTGGCTTTATGTTTGGGATATGTAGCAGGGCCTAGAGTCAAGAGTCTGACATCCCTTTGTTGAGGTCTATACCCTGAGGAGAGCAGTACATTCAGCTGCTGTATCCTTTTTTTTGTTTGTTTTTGAGACAAGAGTCTTGCTCTGTCACCCTGGCTAGAGTAAAGTGGTGTCATTGTAGCTCACTGAAACCTCAAACTCCTGGGCTCAAGTGATCCTCCTGCCTCAGCCTCCCCAGTAGCTGGGACTACAGGCATGCACCATGACACCCAGCTACTTTTACTATTTTTAGTAGAGGCGGGGTCTCGCTCTTGCTCAGGCTGGTCTTGAACTCCTGATCTCAGGCCATCCTCCCGCCTCAGCCTCCCAGGGTGATTACAGGCGTGAGCCATGGCATCCGGCCCTCAGCTGCTGTATCTTTCACTGCCTCCTGAGTGTGAAAGAATTTGACCATAGGCAGATTTCCATATAGACAGCTAGGGAAGAATGGGCCACCAACTTGGATATAAATGTGATATGGATTTGTTAGCAGAGTGATCCAAAAACTGAATTATGCACAAGAATCACCTGACACAGTTGTTAAAATGCAGATTTCTAGGAACTCCCCCCAAGCAGTTAAAGCAACTTTTTAGACACATTGATTATAAACACATGTCAAAAGTTTTGTTTCAAACTTGCTATGAGGCAAGAGGCTTTCTAAAAAAAATAAGAAAAACACTAACTCAAAGATTTCTCACTCTCTCTCTCTTTTTTTTTTTTTTTTTTGGAGACAGTCTTGCCCAGGCTGGAGTGCAGTAGAGCGATCATAGCTCACTGCAGTCTCGAACTCCTGGGCCCAAGGGATTCACCTGTCTCAGTCTCCCAAGTAGCTAGGACAATATGAGCACGCCACCATGCTGGCTAATTATTTATTTATTTATTTATTTTTGTAGAGATAGGGTCTTGCTATTTTGCCCAGGCTGGTTTTGAACTCCTGGCTTCAAGCAGCCCTAGTGCCTTTACCTCCCAAAGTACTGGCATTATAGGTATGAGCCACCTTGACTGGCCCTCAAAGATTTCTCTCTTGGCAGAGACATTTTTAAAGGAAAAAATAAGAGTGTTTAAATCTTTGCTGGCCAATATGGTAACCACAAGCCACTTATGGCTCTTGAGAACTTGAAATGTGGCTAGTCTGAATTGAGGTGTGCTGTGAGTATGAAGTAACCACATTTCAAAGCCTTAATTGGTAAAAATGTCAAATATCACATTGATGACTTTTATATTGATTATAATATTTTGGATATATCAAGTAAAATATATTAATATTATTAAAATTAATTTCACCTGTTTCATTTTAGCTTTTAAAAAATGTGGCCACTAGAAAATTTAATATATATGTGGCTTGCATTATCATTTCTATTGGACAGTGTTTGTTTAGAAAATCATTGTTAGACTAGAGACCAAAAAAAAAAAAAAAAAGAATATATGGTTAAAGATTATCAGAAACCTGCTAGGACTGGTTAAAGGTCCTTAGGTTCTTCCCAAGACCACAGTTAACTGAATGATGTTCCTAGAAAAAGTTCTTAAGCCCATTAAAGTTTGCCATAAAATTGCTCAAGTGTTTTTATAAGGAATACAAAGTTCTTCTGGGAAGGAACAGCTAATAACAGCAGATCACAGAGTTCTACTCTGGCTTGGGTGTAGGGTGGTTTCTTTTGAAGCCTCCAGAGAACCTGATTCCATGGGTTTAAGGAAGGCCCAGAAATCACATTGTTAACTAGACCCCCCCCAATGGGTCTGACTCTGGTGGTTCTCTGAGTTTGAGAATCAGTGACTCAGGTGCTTGTATAGGCTTGGTGACTGAAATGGCCCTTTGGGAAAAGCCGTCTACTACACAGAATGTCACCTGATGGGAGAAGCAGGGGACAGGATTTAGTGTGAGGCCAGATGTCTACACTTTCTCTGGGCTAGGGCAGCTCCCATAACACTCGCCCTTGTAAGCCCACCTGCCATGTTCGTGTGTTGAGTTCTGTGGCTCAGGCCTGTGGTCTTCCAATTTTACGGTTCACTCACCCTTTAAAAGAATTTTGAAAAACCACATAACTTTTCTCGCATTTTAAGTTGACACCTAAAACTTTTCATCATCAATTTAAATAATTGCAGAGGATGTAATTTCTAGTGTTTGTAAGTACTGACATTTCAAAATGATTACATCACACTTGAATAAACCCATCGTGACCCACGCTGATCCATTTTGATGCACAGATACCAGCCCCTCTAACACAATGGAAATTTTTGTCATTCCTTTTCTATTTGAGCTCACTTCCATTCCACTTCTCTCATAGACGTTTATCCCAGTGTAATATATTTTTATATTTAAAAGTCTTTTAAAGCACACTTCCATATGCTATGCCTTAAAATTATGTATACAAATGTATACTGAAAGCTTGGCATGGTAGCTCACACCTGTAATCCCACCACTTTGAGAGGCTGAAGTGGGAGGATCCCTTGAGGCGAGGAGTTCAAGACCAGCCTGAGCAACATAGCGAGACTCCGTCTCTATGAGAAATAATCAGCCGAGTATGTAGGCACATGCCTATAGTCCCAGCTATTCAGAAGGCTGAGGCGGGAGGATTGCTTGAGCCCAGGAGTTAGAGGCTGCTGTGAGCTATTGCACCACTGCATTCTAGCCTCGGTGACAGAGCAAGACTCTGTCTCAAATAAATAAATAAATCGAAAAAGTGAAAGAAAAAAACCCCCCAAAATTGAAAATTTTAATTGCATATAATCAAAACAACATAAACATACTACAAATCTTAATAGTTATTCCACGTCAAAAGTAATTTTACTGGAAATACATCTGTTAATGAGGTAAATAGGGCTTTTAAAAATATAACTGTGGATAAATAACATTCATTGTGAGACAGAAACTTTTATATATATAAGTGCTAAGAAACAATGTTTAAATAAACTAGTAAGTAGAATGGTTGGAGTTTTGTTAAAACAATGACACTCAATTTTTAAAATTCCTTCTGAATTATGTCAAAAATCATTTTACAAATGATCAAAAATTATACTCGATACATTAGCTGGCAACTTGGTTATGTCCTCCTTCAGTTTAGTTTAAAGCAAAGGATTGGAAACCATTTGATTTCCAAAAGGATTTGTTATCCCATCATTAGACTCATTGGCCTTCTTAATACCTACCTAATATTTCCAATTGGCCCTTTGTCTGGGGGCCTCAGAGGTGCTCCTCTCCCACTTGGCAGAAGAAAGATCACTACTAAGAGTCTTTATCTTCTGGAAAAAGGGTGTTAGAAAGGAGATGCCTGAACCACAGGAGAGTTCTCTCCATCAGATCAACTTGGGAAAGCTTTCATTTTGAAGTGGAGGATCTAGAATGGCAGCCGGGTCCCTTAAAATGGAATTCCAGGTATCCCTGAAAAAGCCTTAGAGTGTTCCCCAGGGATTCATGCACCCCAGGCGTTCACACACAGGCCAGCTGAGCAGAGAAGCTGTTGCAGTTTAGAGCCTGAAGTACAGATCATTTTGACCTGGAGAGGAGGTGGCAGCTGCTCACCTGGGCAGAGCGCGTTCCAGGAGCCTTCACGCCCAGAGCTGCCTTGCTGTCTGCTGGTTCCTCCTTAGAAAAAATGGCCCCTTGGCCTCATCTCCCTCATGTGTCGCCAGTTCTTTTCTTAAGCTTCTCTGGATATGTCCTTAAGGTTTTCTTCAGCCTGTATCCAGTATCTCTTTGTCATGATAGTAAGAGTTTGAGCTCTTTGAGATAAACTGTGTGGTTTCAAATGCATACGTGCTGTGGAACTTTGGGAAGTCATTTTCTAAGCCTCAGTCTCCCCTTAGGAAAACTTGTTTTGTCTTGAGGAGTAAATGATTTAGTGCACACAAAGTTCTGAGCACAGTGTCAGGAACAGTAAGCACTCAATAAATGTAAGCTATTATTATTGGTACTTGCTCTAAATTTGGCCTATCTTTTAAATCTCCCTGGGACAGGCAATGCTCATAAAATGCTTTGAAACTCAAAAGACAAATCATTGTACAGAACCTCAAGCCCTGTTGTTACCCTCGTATTCTCTGCTTCCTATTAGCCCCATTTTACTGGGGAAGTGGGAGTCAGAGAGGCATGTGTTGAGGAATGTGGGGAGAAATTAAGCAGGGTATCCACAGTGTCTCGGCCCTTCAGCCTAAACTCAATTTCAGTTTCAGCCTCTGCTTTCCTGGCTAAGACACACAACTCTACTCCGTACACCTCTCCATTCCACACTGGAGTTGGCCTTGGCCCAGAGGAAAGAGCAAATGGGCTTTGAGTATAGACGGACTTGGCCTTGAATCCTACACTGTCACTAATAGTTATTGAACTTGGGAAATAAGCTTCTCAGAACATATTTCCTCTACCATAAAATAGAATTAACGATACTGGTCTTAGGGTTGTGAGAGGGTCAAATGAGATAAGTCCATGAAACTCCTTGAGTAGTACCTGGCACATAGCAGGCCACCAATTATTCTTGAATGTTACAAGGTACAATGGGTGACTCTTAGGGTATCTTCTTGTGCTAGACATAGCGAGGAAAATAGGCATGATTTAGGCAAATAAGATGGTTTCATATGTCTTTGCCAAAGCAGTGCTGGAAGACTGATAAGCCTGTTTGGCCGCTTTGGTGGAAGGTTGGTGGATGGTTGGAAGTTGCAGATGGGCTGTTTTGAAGTTGAGCTGCTTGTTATTCAACATTTGGTGTATCAGCCTCATTGACAATAACCCTTGGACACATCATCCATATCTATGAGGTGGGCTATTTGGCAGCCATATTTGTACCATGTGACTTCATCTCTGATTGGACCAGTATAGACACCTCGCTCAAACTGGGCCAATCAGATTTTCCTCGCCAGAGAACTTGGAATTGAGACTAAAAGTTTCCCTTCTCATTCTGGGATCTACTATCGAATGGAGGGGATATAAGAACTAGGTGATATGGTGTGGCCATCTTCTCCCATGTCGATTGAGAGGCAGAGAAAGCTAAGCTGCAGGGAGTGAGCAAAGTTCTGTGCACAGTGTCAGGAACAGTGAGCACGCAATAAATGTAAGCTATTATTATTGGTACTTGCTCTAAATTTGGCCTATCTTTTAAATCTCTCTGGGACAGGCAATGCTCATTAAAAAAACAGAGAGGAGAAGTGGAAACTGTATACTCCTGAGTTCTTGACAGTTCCCACTTGCACTTCCTGTTTAACTCCTTCTTAGACCTGGACACATTCTTGCCCTTGGATTTCCTGAGACATTTCTGAATCCGTAGTGATAAACCCATCTTTGATTGCTCATGCTGGATTATGTTGTATGTTAGGCTATTTTGCTCTCAAGTTACAGAGGCAAACTTGAGCTAGCTTAAGCAAAAAGAGGAAATTAATGGAGGCTGCTGGGAGGAATCTCATTAAATCCAGGTTTGAACAACACAGTTTCAGGAGGTGCTGGTACTGGGGTAGCTCTGGGTATATTAGCTACAGATGGGAAAGCCAATTTCATTCTGATCTGTTGTCATTAAGATGCCTTAGCTTTGGGTCTCAGTTCAAAACTGCAAATTCCTTTGGTAGGAAGAATTTCATTGATCCATGATGAGCCAATTAGTAATGGCTAGGAGGTAGCTTTAGGAAGCAGATGCATAGTTGCTAAAAGAGTTTAACCATGAGGACTGGATGCCATTATCCAAGGACAGAGCATGGGCTCTGATCAGCCAGCCCAAGCAATGTCCCATCCAAGCTCATTTGTGCACCTGCCTACAACTTCTGTGAGCAGGAAACTGTGCTTCTCACTGAGAGGGATGCAAAGATTTGTAAAACAATGTCTCTAACATCAAAGAATTTATAATCAGTCCACAACTAGTTATACTCTAAGGCAGCCTGTGACAACTGCTAGAGGAGATGTACAAACATAAAGTGCTACAGGAGTTTAGAGAAAGGAGAGATAATTTTGAGCTGCTGTGACTATGGCTTAGATGTCACACCAGGTCAACATTGGCCAAATGGCTTCCTGAACAAAATACTACAAATACACTTAACATGCCTTATAATAACCAGAAGGAGCATATATTTAAAATCACATGTACAATTCAATAAATCAAGTATGTGTTCTTGATGGACTAACCCATAGTATGTGAGCCACGTTGACATATGCAAATGCTCCAAGTAAAGAGTGAACAGGAAATGATTGTGCCAGGGTTCTCTGAATTCTAAGGCAAGTTAATTATATTCCTGTGATCCTTGGTCATAGCCCTAACTGTAAGCCTCTGGTCAGCTAGTCTCCCTGAACTCTCATCCCACAGTGGTGTTCGTGTGTGGGCTCTTCTGGGCTCATGGTCCTTTTTGCATGGGTCCTTGGAAGTCTCCTTCCAAGGCAAACACACCCTTAATCTGTGCACAGACTACCCCCTCCACATCTTTGCCTCAACCAAAACCTGGGTGACTTCATCCATCTTCATGGTCTCAGCTGTCCCATGTATGGGAATTTCTCCCAATTTTAAAAACTGCTCTGGCTCAAATCTGTGTCCTATTCACCCTACTGCCTGACGGACTTTCCTCCCAGCATGTCCCAGGCACTTCCAGATCAGTGAGCCTGCGTGAACTCATGGGCATCACCCCTTCATTCTCTATTCTGTGAACTCTTCATTGCCCCCAGACTACATGCCCAGAGTATAGCCTGGTAGTGAAATTTGATTCTTATCTCTCCCTTGTCCACCAAGTCAAATCTATCACCAAGTTGTTATAATTTGTCTTCTCAATATTTCTCTAATTTGTCCCCTCCCTTTACCACTGCCCTATCAGTCCCATGATTGGCTTAATGCACAGCTGTTGTTTTTGCTTCACCATCTGCATGGGTTACCCATTACTACGTGACAAATTCCCCTAGACTGTAACCATTTACAAGAGCAAACACATGACATCTCATGTAGTTTCTGAGGGTTAGGAATCTGGGAGCAGCTTAGCTGGGTGGCTCTGGGTCAGGGCTGCTTATGAGGTTGCAGTAAGCTGTCAGCTAGGGCTACAGTCATCTCAAGGCTCGAGTGGGGCTGGAGATTCTGTGTCCAGGCTCACTCACATGGTGTTGGCAGGTTTCCCTTCCTTGCTGCGGGGGCTGGAGGCTTCAGTCAGCTTCTCTATAGGTTGCCTGAGTGTCACAGCATAGCAGCTGGTTTCTCCCCAAGTGAGTGATATGTGTGTGTGTGTGTGTGTGTGTGTGTGTGTATGTGAAAGAGAGAGAGAGGGCGAGAGGGAGAGAGAGAGAGAGATAAAACTCATATTCTTTTAAAACCTAATTTTCAACATTTTCACTTCTACCAATTCCATTGGTTACACAGACCAAACTTGGTACATGTGGGAGGGTGTGTGTGCATACCAGGATGTGAGGATCCTTGGGGGTCATCCTGTGGGTTGCTGCCACAATGTCAATTCACCTTCTTTTGGTAAAACAATCACTTGATTTTCCTGTGGGGAACTCCCCTCCCCCTCAAGCTCTAGGATGAGTGGGGCTACCCCTCCCTCATTTCTGGTGTGGGTCCCCGTTTGCAGCATATCTCCTGATTGGCTAATGCCTATCAGATATCCATTCTGCTGTGGACTGAATGTTCGTGTCCCCTCAAAATTTGTATGTTGAAACCCTAATCTGCAATGTGATGGTATTTGGAGGTGGGGCCTTTGAGAAGTTAGGTGAGGTCATGAGGGTGGGGCCTTCATCATGGGATTAATGCCATTATAAAAAGAGGAAGAGACACAGATATTTCTCTCTCTCTCTTCCCCCTCCCCTCCCCACTCTCTGCATGTACCAAAGAAGGGCATGTCAGGACATTAACAGGAAGAACCTCACCCAGACCCCAACCACACTGTGACCCTGATCTCAGACTTCCACCCTCCAGAACCGTGAGAAATAAATGTCTGTTGATTGAGTCAGCCAGTCTATGGTAATCTGTTATAGCAGCCCGAACTGACTGAGACATTCTGGTCACTCTGGCCTTAGTGATAGATTCAGGAATGAGAAGATAACCCAACTGAAAGCCAAAGACATTAGGAAATGTTTGCTGAAGTTCTGGAAAGGCTCTAAGAACCTTCAGTGGAAGCTCCTGTAAGAGATGCTCTCTCTTCCTCCAGCCTTGGTGGTGTGAGGCTGTGAGGCGGAGCTCCTGGCATCTTGCCAACACAAAGCAAACCAGCCTGGGAATAAAGTTGGTTCTCATGGGCAGCAGAGCCAAGAGATGGACACTGGAAACACCACTTGAGCTCTATATCAAGCCAAATCTACAGACAGATTAGCTGGTCTGTAACTTGTTCAGTTATATTAGCCAATAAATAAAACTTTTCTTAAGGTGGTTGTACCAGGAATTTTGTTCCTTGCCATATAAACAGTCCTAACTGGTTTTGGCCACTGTCCCTCTCACAGCCTTTCCTATCTAAGGCATAAATTTGATCATATCTTCTTGCATAAAACCTTGTAACATTTGCTCAGTGTCCACTGGATAGAGTCCAAGCTCATTAACATGGTATTTGAGGTCACCACCATCCTTCCATTCTCCACCCCCGGCCTCTTTTTTCCTTGCTTTGGTTTTGAGCAACCCTCAACTATTTATACTATATACCCTGCCATTCTGAAGACGGTCGTTGGCTGGGAGCTCATGAGGCTTAACCAGGAATTAGAGCAGTAGACTACATGAGAGTGGACTATAGCCACTCAAGACAGCCCGTAGGCCCCAGACGTAGACCCAGGAGCTGTATTAGTTTTACGTGCTAATAATGGAGATGCTGGGCATTTCCTGGTCACTGGCTGCTATGGTCTGAATGTATCTCCCCAAATAAATGTATTAGAAACATAATCCTCAATGCAACAATGTTGAGAGGTGAGGCCTTTTGATGCCAAGCACCTTGAACTTGGATTTCCAGCCTCCAGAATGGTGAGAAATAGATTTCTGTTCCTTATAAATTGCCCATCTGTGGCCTACTGTTATAGCAGTACAACTGGACTAAGATACTGGCATTTGAGTTTCTGCAGCTATGTATTCCTAATAGTATCTCACTGTGGATTCAACCAGTTCTCTACAGAGATTAATAGGATGGTGTAACTGTTTCACCAGTAGCATATCTCAGTAGGATGGTCTAACTGTTTTACCAGTGGGATATCTTAGTCCAATTCTCCTTAACCCAAGCCATAGGTGATTTCAGTTGATACTCAATATCCAAGCTCTTAAAAGAGGAGACTGCTTATTTAGGGCACAGTATTCAGGAAGAAACACACAGTAGAGTTTCTTATTACCTTCCACACTGTTTGAGAGTAAGCCATTTATTCTCGACTAAATGTGGCCCAGTGTGGGCACTGTGATTTATCAGACAGATAGGATGTCAAGTGTTCCTTGCTGGATTGATTCTGTGTGTCTTGACCCTAAAATTGTATTAGGGAAGATATAAATTTCCTGGTTTGGGGCTGATTTTGAGGGGGGTGATTTCTATAATGGTGCTGCTATGATTGATTTAGGGGAATTCATGCATTTAAGGCTCCTCTCTTGATATCAAAGATGGAAATATCCCATTATTCAGTCAGTTCCCAGTTCCTGATATCTTGGTGCAGGTTTAGAGGATAGGCATTGGGGGGTGGCTACTGGGTAGATTTGGCTCTTGTCTAGTTCTCTCTCTTTCTCCCCCTCTTCTATAAATCTCTTTAGTGGTGCTATGTGTCCTAAAAGCTCATGTGTTGGAAACCTAATCCCCTGATACAACAGTGCTGAGAGGTAGGACCTTTAAGAGGTGTTTAGGTCATGAGGGCTCTACCCTCAAGAATGGATTAATGTCATTATCATCAAGAGAATGGATTCGTTATAAAACCGAGTTCAGCCCTCTCTTGCTCTGCCTCTTGTACACTCTCTTGCCATGTGATGTGTCCTGCTATTTTATGAAGTAGCCCCTTGATCTTGCCCTTTCCAGGACCCAGAACTATAAGAAACAAATTCCTGTTCTTCATCAATTACCTAGCTTTAGGTATTCTGTTATAGCAGCAAGACACATGGTTTGGTGATTTTTAATTTTTTAAATTTTTTATTTTTGGGACAGAGTCTCATCTGTTGCCCAGGCTAGAGTGCCATGGCATCAGCCTAGCTCACAGCAGCCTCAAACTCCTGGGCTGAAGCGATCCTCCTCCCTCTGCCTCCTGAGTAGCTGGGACTACATGCATGTGCCACCACGCCCAGCTAATTTTTTCTATTTTTAGTAGAGATGGGGTCTCGCTCTTGCTCAGGCTAGTCTCGAACTCCTGGCCAAGTGTTTTAGTCTTTGGAATGTTTCAGCCCTTTATATTTTACCTACAGAGGATTTGGGGACACGAGAAAGAAATTTCCATATTCTTTAAGCCACCATCTTTTTGGGTCTCTTTGTTACAGCAGTTTAACATACACTATGATTGTTGTCCTTTCTGACTAGAGAGACAGGGCTGCTTGTATTAATTATTACAGCTGAAATGTGTTGAGTTTGCCAGGCACTGGATCAAACACATTGCTTGAATTACCTCCTTTAATCCTTGTAACAATCCTATGAATGAAGTACAATTATTGACCTGTTTTTCACATCAGGAAACTGAGGCTTTGAAATGTCGAGCAATATGTCTAAAGTCACACTCCTTAACAAATATTGCAGAGTGCCTGTCATATGCCAGACTCTATTTTACATTCTGGAGTTTACTACAGTAAATATTGGACCTAAAATTCCAGCACACATCTGATTCTAGTGCCTGCCCTCTTAGTGACAGGCTCAGTTGCTTCCCCTGTGTGATTTGGCCAGTGGATGTCATTTGTAATGCAGCTTGGATGCTTCGGTCCTTACTAGTTATGGCTTATATGAAATTCCTTTCCAAATTATAGCTCACACCTTTGCAACACTGCCTAAACTTACTTACCTGTGATGTGTGATTTTCTCTCTTAGCTTAAAAATGCTATAAGGTTTTTGATATCCCCTTTGAATAACTCCTTTAACTCTGGAAAGAAACACTTTTAGAACCACAGAGTTGGAAAAGACACACTGGGTTCAATTCAAGGTTCCACCACTTACCAGCAGTGTGACTATGAGCTTTGGTTCCAACATATTTCTTTTAAAAAAGGATTTCTTTTAAACTGACTTTACAGAGTTGCATAAGGGCCAAATAGGCTAATAAATCTAAAGCCCAGAGCAGTCTTCCAGGTGCAGAGTGAGGGGGAAAATGAATGGCAGATTGTATTAAGTAGGTGAGGATTGTGAAGATGCCAGGGGACTTTGCAGCTAGGTTGGTGGGTACCTTTGAGAGCGGTGTCAGTGGAGAGGCAGGGTGGAGGTTTAGCTGTAGGTAAATGAGACCTTGAGAAAGTGGTGCCCAGAAGTGTGAGGAGTGTATTGGCTTAGGGAAGGAGGATACTTGAAAAGTGACATAGGTTAGAGGAAGGTTTTTGTTTTTTCTTAAGTTTTCAGATGGAAACTGAGAATATTTGGAAGTTAAGAATTAAAGAGGTAGTGATGGGTAGAACTGAAGATAGAAAAAAGAAAATAATTGATGGAGCAAGGTCTGGATTCTGGTGCATGAAGGACCAAAGCATTGGGAAGACACTGAGTTTCTTTCTTTGAGACAGATGAGGAGGAGATGAGTGAAGATATAGGGGAGTGAAGATGGAGGGGAGCGACTGAGGCAGTGGCGGCCCGATCACTTCTATTTTCTATGTGAAGGAGGAAGCATTGTGCTAGCTAGCCTCCAAGATGCGCCCCAGGCATCCCCACCTCCTGGTTCTCACAGCCTGTGCAGTTCCCTCCCACATTGGGCCAGGGTTGGGATGTGTGACCGATAGCACAGGGCAGAAGGTATGTGCTATGGGTTGCATTGTGTTCCCCCAAAAAGTATTCTGAAGTCCTAACCCCCAGCACCTCAGGAGGTGACCTCATTTGGAAACAGGGTCTTTAAAGAGGTAATCAAGTTAAAATGAGATCATTAGTGTGGGCTGTAATTTAATAGGACTGATGTCCTTCCAAAAAGGGGAAATTTGGACCCAGAGACAGACATGCGCAGAGGGAAGACAATGTGAAGACGTGGAGGAGATGGCCACATGACTGGAGGAGTGCATCTGCAAGCCAGGAACACCACCGATGGCCGGCAAACACCAGAAGCCGAAAGAAGCGAGGAAGGATCCTCCCCTAGACCTATCAGAGAGGAGCTTGGCCCACTTTGATTTCAGGCTTCCAGCCTCCAGCATTGTGAGACAATACATTTCTGTTGTTTCAAGCCACCCAGTTTTTGGTGCTTTTTAGTGGCAGTCCTAAGAAAGTAACGCACTATGGTGTCAGTGTATTAGCATGTCATTTCTAAGATTAGGTTATAAAAAGACTGTAGCTCCCGTCTTGGGTACCCTCTCTGGCTCAGACCACCCCCTCCGGGGACATCCAGGTGCTATGTTCTCAGGACACTCAGGCAGCCTTTGGAGATGCTCACATGGAAAGGAACTGAAGTCTCCCGCCAACAGCCAGCAAGGAATTGAGGCTTACCAACATCCTGTGAGCCTGGAAGGAGATTCCTCTGCCTGAGACATCAGATGGGACTGTAGCCCAAGCCAATAGTTTGCTGCAGCTTTATGAGAGACTCTGTGCTAGAACCTCTCGGCCAAGCTACTCCTGAATTCCTGACTCACGGCAACTATGTGATCATCTTTGTTGTTTTAAGCTGCTAAATTTGGGGGCAATTTTCTATACAGCATACTTACTAAAAATGAAGGAGAAATGGTAACTTGAGGAAAGAAAGTGTGGAATGGGGTTGGGATCACGAGAAAGGGAGAAGTAAATTGGACAATGAAGGTCTGTCTGATCAGTGGTTACAAACTTTAGCTGGGGACCCCCTGATTAGGGTGACAGTTAAATACAGGTGCTTCTCCACTTACCATGGCGTATGTCCCAATAAATGGATGGTAAGCTGAAAGTGCATTTAGTACACCTAGCCTGCTGAACATCATAGCTAGCCTAGCCTACCCCAAAGATGCTCAGAACACTTACGTTAGCCTACAGTTGGGCAGAATCACCTGGCAGCACAGGACCCTGTGGAGTAGCGGTGGTTTACCCCTGAGATTGTGGCTCACTGGGAGCTGAGGCTGTCACTGCCCAGCTTCACCAGAGAGCGTCCCACATTGCTTTCTACTGAATGCCTATCCCTTTCGCACTATCCTAAAGGTGATTTTGAAAGTCAAATCATTGCAAGTAGGGGACTGCCTGTACGCAGACTCCTGTGCTGTAGAATCCTAAATCAGGCTCTCTGGGAAAATGGCACTGGAAATCTGCATTTGGAATAAGTGCCCTCGTAATCCTTTTAAAGAATCATTGAGTTAGTGGATAATTAAAGTAGAGGCCAGAGTGGGACAAAAGGAACAGCTAAAGCTAGAATTAAAACTGGATGTTAATTCATGACACACACTGACATCAGATACACCCTAGGCTACAGATCTGTAAAGAATTTCTAAGTTTTGTCTGAATTAGGGGGAATTACTTTATATCCCTGCCTAAGAAAATATTCTCAGGAGCCCACTTTCCCCTGTAGGTACTGCCCCATTTCTCCTGAGTGCAATTCCTGTGCAGAGATGCTCTGCCTAATTTCTACCCTGTTCCAAACTTCTCTGGCCTTAGTGGTCAGGACTCTGCAAATTCAGATATGTTTCCTGTTTCTGGGATTTCTGGGGCTGTTTTAGTGCATACAAGGGAGTACCATGAAGACCATGCTACAGCTTTTTTGAACAGGGTCTTGGCAGGAAAATCAGAAAGTGGGGTGGTTTGGGCAGATCATTAGACTCTCTAAGCCTCAGCCTCAGTTTCCTCATTTGAAAAATGTTATAATAACACTTCCATGGAAGGACTAGGTGAGGTTTTTTTTTTTTTTGAGACAGTCTCGCTCTGTTGCCCAGGCTAGAGTGCCGTGGCGTCAGCCTAGCTCACAGCAACCTTAAACTCCTAGGCTCAAGCAGTCCTCCTGCCTCAGCCTACCAAATAGCTGGGACTATAGGAGTGTGCCACCATGCCCGGCTAATTTTTTTTTCTACTTTTAGTTGCCCAGATAATGTTTTTCTGTTTTTAGTAGAGGTGAGGTCTTGCTCTTGTTCAGGCTGGTCTCGAACTCCTGACCTCAGGTGATCCTCCTGCTTTGGCCTCCCAGAGTGCTAGGGTTACAGACGTTGAGCCACCTCGCTTGACCTGGAGTGAGGATTGACTGAGATGATGTTTGTAATGTCCTTAGCATAGTGCCTGCCACATAATAATGGCCCAGAGAATGGCAGCTATCAATATTAAGAGGGATAGTGAGGATATGCTTAAGTGCCCTGAATTTAAGATTAATCTTGATGTTAGAATGGTTTGTGTCCCAAATGTGTCTGGCTATAACCTAAGTGAGGAGGAAGGAAGACAGAGCTGGCTAACAGGTGGATTTTATGGAGAACAAAGAGAGAGTTCCTAGATTCAGGTGAGCAGTTCTCACCCCGGTGAGTATTAGAATCACCTGGGGCCCTTACTAACAAATTAGAGCCCCACCCCAGACCAATTAAATCAGAATTTCTGCCAGTAGGGACCCAGGTAGCAGAACGTTATAAACATGCTCCAGGTGTGTTTTTTGGCATCCCTGGGTGGGCTCGAATCCTAGCTGTTTTTAATGTGCAGCTGGTGTTGAGAAACATTGATCCAGCACTCAAATTAAAGTAGTGGGTCCATAGGTATTTTAAATATTGTGCACTAAATTAAACAACAACAAAAAATCAGAAGGTAACAATTGAAAGAAGTCAAATAGGTATGTAGGGATGAATCTGAGTCAAAAACTGAACATTTTAAAAAACATCTATTTCTAAGAAAAAATAGTTAAGGATACTTATTCGTTTGAAAAGCTTTCCAGAATTACAAGCTGGAAGCAAGAAAGCAACACTTTCTCTTAGTGTTGAGATTTTGGGATAGGAATTTTTAAGCATATGGTGATATTTAGGACATTTCCAGAAAAACAGAAAAGCTGGTCAGAATGAATAGTTTCCCCAGTCATGTAGCTGTGTAATGTTAAGGGGAAAAACAGTAAAAACTGAATATATACTTATGATCATAAATATACTAAACAAACATGGAAATGTACATGATTAAGTTTTATGAATCAAAAACCTCTCACAATACCAAATTATATACATGAGGATGATTCATATTTTGAAAATACAATTGTGCTTATAGAAAAACCCTAAAGGGAAATTAAAAAAAATATTAAGTAGTTATCCCTTAGGAATTAGGAATACGGATGACTTTTTTAAAACCTCATATCCATGTGTTAAAAAAATGATGATATATTACTCCTGTATTGGAAAAGAAAACATATTGAGCACTCGAAGAAAACACAAGAAGTAAATAAAATATAGTACCCGCAATACAATCAAGAGGTTGATTTGGTAAGATGGGATAGTTTTCTTTCAATTATTTTTCCTGTTGAACATTTTTTCAATGATGAGCATATATCTTTTTATAATTGGAATCAAATAAGCTTTATTTAAAAATGAAGATAAAACCCTGTTTCCTTGTTCACAATTTTATTTTCTGACAAAAGGAGTTGGGTGGAGTACTCATAGAGCAGTTTAAAGACTAGTCAGTTCAGGGGTTGGCAATTTTTTTTAATTTTTAAATTTTTTATTGATGCATATTTGTACATACTTATGGAGTACACATAACATTTTGTTATATGCAGAGGATGTGCAATGATCAAGTCAGGGTATTTAGGATATCCATCACTTTGTGTATTTATCATTTCTATGTGTTGGGAACATTTTAAGTCTTCTAGCTATTTTGAAATATAAAATAGATTGTTGTTAACTATAGTCACCCTACTCTGCTATCGAACATTAGATCTTTCCTTCTGTCTAAGTTTATACCCATTAATCAACCTCTCTCATCCCCTACCCTCTAAGAGGCAAATGTTTTCTGTGAAGGGCCAGATAGGAAACATTTTAGGCTTTGAGGGCCATATGGTCTCTATTGCAGCTACTGAAGCCCTGTCTTGGTAGCATGACAACAGATGTAGACAATAAGTAAATGAACAGGAGTGGCTGTGTTCTTAAAAAACTTTATTTATAGATACTGACTTTTGCATTTCATATAATTTTCATGTCACCAAATAGTCTTCTTATGTTCCCCCCCAACCATTTACAAATGTCAACCATTCACTTGCCATATAAAAGTAGATGAGAAGCTGGATTAGGTCTGTGGGCCATAATTTGCTCATTCCTGAATTACATGAAATCAGGATTGTGATGCGTGAAATATACTACGGTTATGCTGAAAGTCCCCAACAGATATGCCAACAAACTTTGTGTTTATTTTAATCTGCCATGTCTCTGCATCTTTTTTCCTTTCTTTTTTTTAAAAGACAGGGTCTCTCTGTCTCCCAGGGCGGAGTGTGGTGGCATGATCATAGCTCACGGCAGCCCCAAACTCCTGGGCTCAAGAGTCCCTCCCACCTCAACCTCCTGAGTAGCTGGGACTACAGGTGTTAGCCACCATACCTGGCTAATTTTTCTATTTTTTTTGTAGAGACAGTCTTGCTATGTTGTCCAGGCTGTTCTTGAATTCCTGGCTTCATGCAATCCTTCCACCTCAGTCTCCTGAAGTGCTGAGATTACAGGCATGAGCCACTGCACCCAGCCCGTCTTCTTTTCTTTACTAAAGATGTGCTATTCACTTGGATGTTTTAGGAAAAGGATGCCAAACCATTTTGTTGAAACATTAATATAGGAACAGGACAACCTGAGAAAAATGCTCACGCAAATCCAGGTCTATAAATATTAAGTATTTTCTGTGCTAGGCATTTCTGGAAAACATGAACAACATACATAAATCAGTGATGAGGGAATTATAGGGGTATAAACAGAATATTGCAGGATCACATAGGAAGGAGAGTATTTCGGCTCATGGAAGATAACTTTGTGTTTATTAGAGAAATTGGTAAGAAACAGTCTGGTAAGAAGACTAGAGATTAGGCAGTCATCCTGGCAAAAACAGTGCAGAAGACAAGTGTTTTAAAATATTGTCACTAAGCACTACCAAGGAAAAATTACTTTTGTGGAACTCACAAACTTTGTAACAGTAAATAAATCAAGAGTAAAGGATTTATAAAACATCGGTCCTGAGAAAAATCTCAGCACCATGGACTGGAAGTAGCAACATTTTCCATGGTGTACAGCACCACCTTCCTTTTCACCCCCAGAACACCTCTGCCACGTTACTTTCTCTTATTGCAGCAAAAATAACATGTAGTGAGTGAAATCACAAGCAGTTGCTTTCACAGTCAACACAAAACGTAGAAAATAGTTGGAAGATTGATTTTTTTTTTTACCAAATATAATTAAATAAAAACCGGCTTGGGACAATTTGAGCATTACAAAATGCCTATGTTTATTTGGCCAACATCTAAAGGTAAGTTTTTTCTCTTTAACAAATACATATCTTCTTTTAAATCCATCCTTAACTCCCCACATCATAGATAACTAACTTTACAATTTTGTCATGTACCCACCGAGGTACATTTAACAGCATGAATTGCCAAGCTCATCCCATACGAATCATCCAACTTGCACTCCAGAGTTCTCAAGGGCCCCTGAGGTCAGAGTAGGGTTGCCTGCACTTCTCTTTCCTGGACTACTTTATCTGTGTAACTTCTAGTTACAAGTATGCAACCCTGGATTCTGGGTACTTCTCAAAAATGGGGTGCCTTGGGTTCCACCTAGAAGTATTAAAGAAAAGTAATCTTTTAAGCATCGTTCTCTTTAAGCCTAAGTTTCTTGGCCTACCAACCTTAACCGGGAAAACGTTGGAGGTTAAGGATGTGGAGGGCTGTGTTTCGCACCCACTTCAGAAGCACAACATTCTCTGTTTCTGAATAATTGTAGCCTTTCATGTGTTACATGACAGAAACCCAAACAGGGAGAATTAACCAAATACCGTTTAGATTTAAAAGCAGCTTAAAACCTCTTCTAGCCAGCTCAGTCCCAGGGTGTGGAAATGTAGAAATCTGCATTTCGGCTTCAATTCAAGATGGCTTTCTAGCTGCAGTCCCAATGCCAAGCAAAAACCTTCCATTTAAAAAATATTTCAGTTCCTCAGTCTTCTCACTACAATCAAATCACACACACCTATGGCATGGTAAAAAAAGGAATTCACTTGAGCATCAAGAGCGCCCTTGCCTTAAGAGCAACTTTTAAGTGCATACAGCAGGAGATCAGAGAAAGCCAGGCATTTTTGCAAAGCCTGCGTTAGTTTCTTTCAACCAGTAATCTTATGGGTATCTAAGAAAAACTTTAGATACAAAAAAGGATGCCACTTGTCTTAGGTGAGTCCTGTGGGCGAGATGATCAACCGAACTCTTTGGCCTGGAAGGAGCGAACGTCTTCACCGCTGCACTCCCAGCGCCGGGCGCCTGCCGGCCGCGCCCACGCCGGTTCCCGACCCCAGGGCCACCCACCGCAGGCCGAGGGTGGCTCACCGGGTTACGGTAAGGAAGCCCCAGCAGCGCGGAAACTTTCGTCCCTGGATCCTATGGAGTGCACGCCCGGGTCCCGGGGGCGGTCCCGGAAGTGACGTAGGGACGCACCCTCCATTTTGTGGGGCGGCAGACTGCTAAGTGCGTCAGTTGTGGAGAGACGCAGAGGAGTTAAGTCCTGGTCTGCGTGGAGGCAGACGACTCCGTCGCAGACTACGGACCTCTCTGGGTCTCAGCCGCCAAAGATCCTGTCCGGTAGGTGAGTGGCTCACTTTGAGGGCGAGGCTTCTCGGATCGAGGCTTCTTCATGGCCGCTCAGATCGCGAGCGGCCGGGGCTGCTCTCTTTGCGGAGGACGGCGTCTAATGAGCGCATTGACTTGAGGTGGGCGCTGGGGCACGTCTCCCTTTGGGCATTGTTTGAGGGGTACTGACGGTGGAAGGGCGGTCGCGGTTACGGTTGTTGGTACACAGGGTGGTTGCGTGCCCCTCCCTGCCCCTTTTTATCACCATCCGGCCCCCTCGAAAAGAGGGCCGGGAGCCCTCTGCCTGCTCGGGGTGCGGTTAGGGCTTTTTGCGTGTGGGCACGGAGACTCCGGAACGGTGGAGTCGGGGGCGGCAGAGGGAGAACAGGGTTTGGCACGCGCGGCTCTCCCCCGCCGCTGACTCCGCGGCCGCCATCTTGTGGCTGCTGAGCGCCCGCCCGCCGACGTTTGCGCAGGCGCGGCCGTGGCGTCGCGAGACTCCGGCTTCCACCCGCTGTGACGCGCCCCGGAGGCGGCGACGCGTGCGCGGCCGGCCGCCATTGGGCTGGCCTGGCGGAGGGCGGGGTCGGCCCCGCCCGCGCTTCTCGGCCTTTCCTAACTGCGGCAGATGGGAGGGGGCCCGAGAGCCGCGGAGAGTGTGCGGCTGCGCAGTTAGAGAGGTGGCAGTGGGCGTTGCGGTTGCTGCGGTCTGGGCCTAGGGAGGGATCGTGTCGGGAGCCAGGTTTTAATTTTGTCTGCAAGGGACCTGGCCTCATGAGAGGCACTCTTGGCAGTCTTGTTTGTAACGTCACTGGGTAAACATTTTGTGCCGTGTATGCTTTTGATCCCTTACCCAGGCATTCCTCTGTGACAGTCATTTGGTATTGTCTCGATTGAATTATTTTCTAACAGGAAATACTAGCCGGACGTCATGAGTGGCTGTCGAGTATTCATCGGGAGGCTAAATCCGGCGGCCAGGGAGAAAGACGTGGAAAGATTTTTCAAGGGTTATGGACGAATAAGGGATATTGATCTGAAAAGAGGCTTTGGTTTTGTGGTGAGTATTTAGAACGAGGTGAACTATTTGTTGAGTAGGTAAAACTTTTGATAAACTATGTTTTTGATCCTTCTTTAGTCCAAGTAGGATATTTGTCTTGCGGAAATGTTACGCAGCCTAGAGGCAGTGAATTTTATTAAGGGTTAAAAGAAGATGCTACCTGCTGGCTGACTGGAACCCACTCCTAGTCACTTGATTAGGATTATCTGTATGGCAATGCAGTTAAGATACTCCTCTTCCTAGTCTGTCTTCCGTTTTTAGTACTCTTGATATGTTGTAGAACTCACTGAAAGCCACGTTAAGCATGTTATGCTTATATTTTAGGAATTTGAGGATCCGAGGGATGCGGATGATGCTGTATATGAACTTGATGGAAAAGAACTCTGTAGTGAAAGGTGAGAATTTTAGTTTTATAACTAGTTAGGCCTAGAATGTAGAGCAGACTAGGTCAGCTGGGATATTTTTCTAAGTAGATGTTTTATGTAGCTTGAGTGTTTAATGGAGATTTTTCTTCCCCTTTCTGTAGGGTTACTATTGAACATGCTCGGGCTCGGTCCCGAGGTGGAAGAGGTAGAGGACGATACTCTGATCGTTTTAGTAGTCGCAGACCTCGAAATGATAGACGGTATGTGATGGGTGGATGGCTGCTTTGTACAATCATTATCTTAGGGCACTATTTACGGTTCAGGAGTTATCAGGAGTAAATGATTCTGTGTATTATGTTCTGTTATTCCCATGTTAGCCCACTGTTCTGGATGAATCTAATAAGTTATATAGAATAACACAGAAACTGTTGATGGAAGTCATTTGAATGACTTGTCATGTTGGATTGCTTGAACTTGCCCGCAGTTGAATTCACAAGAAGTGCACATCACTGCATTTCTTCCAATGTGAATACTCATTTTCTTCCTTAGAAATGCTCCACCTGTAAGAACAGAAAATCGGCTTATAGTTGAGAATTTATCCTCAAGAGTCAGCTGGCAGGTTTGTTGAAATACAGTTTTGAGTTATTTTAATGTGGCTTTTTAAAAAAGTTAATGGGTAGCTAATAATGTTTTATTATATTTTATTAAAAGTAGTTTTATCTTTAATTAAATTAATGGGTTTAATTGTAATTTTTAAAATTTAATTAAATGTAATTGGGGGATATTACAAACTTTAATATTAGTGATCAAATGTAAATGTTTTGAGGATATTTTTCTTGTTCTTTAAAATAAATTTTAACCAAATATTAAACCCTTTATTTGCCAGCCTATCTGTGTCGTTGGCCTTATGACGAGGAGTGCCTGTGGGTTATCCTAATCGTTGTCTTGGTCACTCTTGGTTGGGCCTGGTTGACTTTGCCAGTCAGCTCCTACAGTGATCAATTGGCCACCTCTAGATCTGTGTTTGCCGGTCTAGACGTAATCGGTGCACTTACTTGAAGTGCCAGGTTGCAGCGATCCCAGAGCGTTGATAACGTGATCTGATCCCTAAGTTGAGAGCTGTCTTCCTGTAACGCTTCCGAATAAGAGGTCCTGGTGGAAAAGAGTTGAAAGATACGAAATTAGGTGGTCGTTGGAATCCTGATCGCAGTAAAGTGGTCCTTGGTAACTGCTCAAGAGTAGAACATGTCTGCATCCGCCAGTAGTCTGCTAATAGGGAGGGCTGTGCGATTAAAGGCTTCCATCGATTGGGTAGTGTCCTTCAAGTGGGTGGCGAAGAGCCAGTCGGGCATATGTCATGAAGGTTTCTCCGACCGATTAATGGTTTGCTGCTTGACTAGCCTAGGGAAATAATGATAAAGGTAAAGTAAACTTTTTTAATGACATATGGGGCACACAATAACTGGTGTCTTGTAAATGTTCTGTTTTTTAAATATAAAACTTCTACTTTAGTCTTTACTTTAAAAATATGTACTGTTTCTCTTTTTTGTTTTGTTTTTTTTTGTTTGTTTGTTTTTTTTTTTCCTTTTGTACTGGGCTCAATATAGACTAATACTACTTTAATGTTAAAATCTGAATTCCCTCTAGCATTTTGCTTAAAAGCAATATGCTATTTGCTTATTTCGTGCCCTGACATAATTTTTAAATTCTGATAGAATACAAGTGTGGTACATACCATGTTTGTACTTTATCTAACATCTTCTCTTTCAGTAGTCTTGTTTTTATACCATGTGGTTGTTTGTGTGTCACCTTTCCTCTTCTTTGCTTAACACAATTGTCTTGTGTTAAGGATCTCAAAGATTTCATGAGACAAGCTGGGGAAGTAACCTTTGCGGATGCACATCGACCTAAATTAAATGAAGGGTGAGTGTGTACTGGAGGCTGTGAAATAAACATGTCTCAAGATTTAAAATTTGAATATGCCAAAATGTGATAGTTCTCCAGGGACAATTTTACTCCCCAGGGGATGTTTGGTAGTGTTGGGAGACATGTTTGGTTGTCAAAACTGGTTGAGGGTGCTGCTGGCATCTAGTGGGTAGGGGCTAGGCCTGCTGCTAAGCATCTCACCACAAAGAATTATCTGGCTTAAATGTAATAGTACTGAAACTTTGTTTTCTAACGCTGTGTTATCCATCAAGAAATGGGAATGTCGCAATAGCAAAGTGAACACGGAAACAATTTATCTAGACTGTTAATACCAGTGTGCGAGACTACAGGATGTGTAAACTTTAAAAATATTTTTTTCCCACTGTAGGGTGGTTGAGTTTGCCTCTTATGGTGACTTAAAGAATGCTATTGAAAAACTTTCTGGAAAGGAAATAAATGGGAGAAAAATAAAATTAATTGAAGGCAGCAAAAGGCACAGGTATCTGTCATTTTTAAGACAAAAGTTTCATTGGATGGATTTGTAGGGTTTGTCATGTAGGCTGATTGCCTTCCCTCTCTCTTTTCATAGTAGGTCAAGAAGCAGGTCTCGATCCCGGACCAGAAGTTCCTCTAGGTCTCGTAGCCGATCTCGTTCCCGTAGTCGCAAGTCTTATAGCCGGTCAAGGAGCCGGAGCCGGAGCCGGAGCAAGTCCCGTTCTGTTAGTAGGTCTCCCGTGCCTGAGAAGAGCCAGAAACGTGGTTCTTCAAGTAGATCTAAGTCTCCAGCTTCTGTGGATCGCCAAAGGTCCCGGTCCCGATCAAGGTCCAGATCAGTTGACAGTGGCAATTAAAACTGTAAATAACTTGCCCTGGGGGCCTTTTTTAAAAACAAACAAATTCCCAAACCATACTTGCTAAAAGTTCTGGTAAGTATGTGCTTTTCTGTGGGGGTGGGGTTTGGAGGGGGGTTGGGTTGGGTGGATATCTTTGTAGATGTGGACCACCAAGGGGTTGTTGAAAAACTAATTGTATTAAATGTCTTTTGATAAGCCTTCTGCTCACATTTTTGTGAATGTCTGAAGTATATAGTTTGTGTATATTGCCAAGAGCTCTTTTATAACTAAAGCAAATTTAATTTTTTTGTACTAGAAAAAAATTTGAACATTTTAATTTCCTGATTATTCAAATGTGTTAATTCAGAATTAGTTTAATGCCTCAGTTAAACTAATTAATAGCTTTGGACACTTAAAAGAGCTCTAAATTTGCTTGTACATAAAGGCTTAATTTGAGTTTTCTTTGTTTAGGGTCAAGGGTGTCCTCCCACTCACCCTTTAAAAAACAGCTGCAGGACAGGCACATAAAAGCAGCTGTTTGTTATTGATAATAAAATATTATAAAACTGCTTTTTGTCTGGTTTTCTGAAGTCCTATGCTATGTATTCCTCTTCTCCATCTACATACATTTAAAATACAACACCTCTAGCATCCTGGGTTTTATGATTTTTTTTTAAGTATTTTTGATAGTTCTAGCCTAGTCAAAAGATAAGCAAAGAAGTCAGTGAACTGTTAATAGTGACTAAGTTGTTTGGCAGTTTCCCTTGTGTCTACGTTGTCCTGTACTTTTCCTTTATTATCTCTGCTGGCATTGAGTTAAACTTCCAGAGCCAAGTGAAAGACAGTATATTTGAGAAGCAAATTATAAAACTTAGTGGATTTCTTGCTTTCCCTGAAAGTTACACAGTTTTGATGGTCAGATGATACAATTTGATGATCAGATGATACAAAGCTTTTTGTCAGTGAATATGAATGATGAATGGGCTTTTACATTCTGCTGCTTTTAGTCCTAAGACATGTATGTGACAACATGGTTAAGGGGAAACAGTAGTGGAAACTGCTGAGGTCCTATATCTTAGTCAAGTGTTAGAGTCCTCTGTACTTGAGCCCTTAAAACCTTGCCTGGTAAGTGCAGGAAATGTACTTTATAGAAATCTCGAAGACTGATGAGATATTGTTAGTCTTCTTTTTTTTTAGGGTGCTAGGCTAGATAAAGTGGTAACAGTGAATAACATCTTTTTGACATCGTTATACTAGCCAGATGCTGTTTTAAGTGCCTAATCTGTATATGAACTGAATTGTTAACACTATGACCATTTAACAGGAGGGAACTCTGGAACTCAAAGAACAAGTTAAGTGCTAAATAAATTGATACTAGAATCCAGGAAGTCTGGTTCCAGGACCCCAAAACCACCTTTTATCTTAACAGACTCTCCTATGCCCTCAGCCTTTCAGAGATTTTGAGAAAGGCAGAATTAGAAATAGCAGAAAAATTTAGCTTTTTTGGCTTCCTGAAAGTGAGTGTTGCAGAGTGGGAATTGCCATTTGTGGGGAGGGTTGAAAGGGTTTTGGTATCTTTGTGTAAAGGTGACTTCCTGGCAGTTTTCAAGACTGGAACTTAAACCATGAGATTGTGAAACTGATTAATATGAGGCTGGAGTCAGGAGGAGTTTTGTTATACTTGTTAATTTATTTGAGGGGACTGGGCCTATTTTCATCTATGGTGAAACCTAGAGTTTCCTTTTTGTAATGTATCTCTGAAGGCAGTACCAGCCAGCCTGAAGTTGCTATCAAAGTCATCCTGATTTGGTTTCTGCTTTCAGAGTTTATAGTCACTGAGCAAGTCTTTTATTTTTTAAACCAGTAGTAAATCCTAGGGGCTGGGAGTAGGTGAGGCTTCTCTGGTAGACACCCTCTGTCTTCTCAAGCAAGGCTTGATTCTGACAGGTTTGCTGGAGAAAGATTCAGGCAAGACAGGTGTTTTTGTGTTCCTCTGTAATGTACCACACTGGTTTTCTGAATTGCTTTATGACCAGAGTCCAGGTGGAGGAGTAGGATGTGCAAGGAGAGCAATCTTCTATTTTGTGGGTCCCATTTTTCAGAGCTGCTGGAGTTGTTCTTCATTTGTGGTAGCTGTATACATCATTTTTGTTTTATCTGTAAAATTAGAGTCATAGGTGTAGAGGGAGAACAAAAAGAGTAAGCTTGTTCAATCTGGAAAATGTAAGAACCAATTTATCCCCAGGGTGTGCTATATACACGTATATGTGTGTGTGTGTGTGTTTTGCCTTCCCACTGCTTGTCTTTCCTGCTGAGTACTCTTAAACTTGACTTTCCTCCCAATCTCCCTAGTGATAGTACTAGTAATAAAAGGCTTAATTAATATTAGAGTATTGAGCCTTCATTATTTCTGCCTTCTTTGTACATCCTGTAAAATAATAGGGGAGGTGGATTTAGTATCCAAGGATGATTTATACTCAGAGTAAGGAGGGGAAGGGAGGAAACGGCTTTAGGAAGGTCTAGCCAGGAGAGTTTGCAAACTTCTCCCTGTCCTCTCTGTCCCCCACTTCCATCTATTCCTTTTCCTGTGCATCTAGAGGTGGTGAGCAGCTTTGGAGGTAAGAGGCCAGGTCCACCTTCTCTGTCCTGTCTCTGTAGAAGGGTACAGGAATCAAAAAAGAAAAACTTGTGACAGATTCTTCACCCTGAGAATAGCTGTTTGGGGCCATAAGCTCCAAAGGTAAGTTGCTTTCACTTAGTTTTGCCACTGGAGTTTTCTAAGAACATTGTGAGGAAAGTTTTTTTTAAATAACAATCTTTGTCAACCCAGGCTGGAGTGCACTGGCACGATCATAGTTCACTGCAGCCTGAAACTCCCAGGCTCAAAACAATCCTCCCACCTCAGCCTCCCAAGTAGCTGGAACTGCAAGTGTGTGCCACTGCAACCACCGGCTAAATTTGAATTTTTTTGTAGAGAGCAGGGTTTAGCTTTGTTGCCCAGACTGAACTCAAACTTCTGGCCTCAAGCAGTCCTCTGGCGTCAGTTTTCCAGAGTGCTAGCATTACAGGTGTGAGCCACCATGCACAGCCTGGAAATTTTTTTGTAGGGCTAAAGATCGGAGTATTGCTCCGTGAGGGCATTCCAGGCCTTTCTGGTGGTCAAACCTGAACCTGGTTGGTTGGTCTAGAAATTTCTCCTGTGCATTTTTTTTCCCAAAGAGGATAGAAACCTCATGGGCAACAAATCGGTTGCTCTGAGAAAAGCCTGAGACTAAATTGTTTTACACAATTCCATGGTTGTTTAGAACTAAAGCTTATAAATAATGTTCAGCCATTTTATGTCAGCCATTGGTTTCTTTTTGGCTGCTTGATAAGCAAATTACTTCATAACCAGTTGTAAAGGGAGAGAGAACCTACATTTGCTAATAACTAATTCCAACAAAGAAGGTTGTATATTTTCCTAGGGTGTAAATCACCATCCCTAGGAACTAGAAAAGGTTTAGAACGGGCCCTACATGGAAATTAAGAGGCAGTTGAAGGATTTGAGTAAGTGGTTAGGAAGAATATTTTGATGTTTGGAGTTACAAAGTAATGAAATGTGTTATAAAGGTTGAGTTTCCTGGTTCAAGGAAAAAAAAAAACATTTGGAGTTAAAGTATACTTTGAGGAAGGGACTCTGGTCTTCAGGTTTGATTATATTTTGAAAGTAATGTTCTGAGCATTTTAGAAAAGAAGTTCTGTATTAATCCAGTAGTAGATTAAAGTATAAATCATACTAATCAAGTTTATTGTAGTTGTGGTCACTGTTTAATAAGCATCTATGTGTAAGTTTACTGTGTTACCAGAGTTGAAGAATCTTCTTTGGATTCTGGGTTATATTAGGCTGCATTGCTTTAAAATGTTTTTCCTTATGGGCATGCTAGAGGTGCTGGATCTCTAACCTGGTCCCACAAAATGAGACCCTTGTCCTAAAAAACAAACTTCAAACTTCATGAATTCTTATGGTTTGAGGCCTTTCACACATCTATCATCTCAGGACTCACATGTCCAGGGCAGTTCTGTCCTGTTTCCTTATACTGAGGAAATTGTGTCTCCCCACTTACAGCAGCCCAAATTGCCTGAGTCCTATGAGGTAAACTGCATCCACAATTTGATTTTCCCAGCTAGAAGACAGAAATGGAATGCAGTTGATGGAAGTAGCCTTGGCTTTTCAAGGTTTGTTGAATACTTCTTGGTGCTGCCTGGTTCTTAATGACTTGATAAGAGTTAATGCTCCATCCAAAAAGTCCCTACTAGAAACTTGTTGGCAGACACAGGTCCAATATGGGGTGGAACTTGAAGAGGGGGGTAATTCAGTACTCACCCTTGGGAGTCTTGATTTTCTCATAGCACCGAAAGATGGCAATGAGGAGAAGCCCTTCTCCAAGCTGGAAAATCATGTAGAGGAGAGGAAAAAAGAAAAGTGGTCCAATGTCTTCAGGGGGAAAGGTCACATTGAGGATGGTGGCACAGAGTTGAACATTTTGGCATCCAGTCTCCATGCTGACAGTGCGTCTGCACCTGTGTTGGGACAGTAAAAACCCTGTTTGCCCTCACAGAAGGAACATGGGGGAGCAACTTTGCTTGCACTAATCTTCCCTCCCAGATACTCCAGGATCCACTCAACAGTCCGACATAGGAAGATGGAAGGGAGCCAGGTATGTGGAGTGCTCGTGGGTTCAAAGAAAGTCAAGTAAATCCACTTGACACTAACTGAGCCCTGAGGGGATGGTGACTAGTTGGTTCATGTCAGGAAGTTTTATGAGAGGTTTTTAAAGTAGCTTGCAAATCTATAACTTGTCTGCTCTTGCAAGATTGCAAAAGTTTGGAAAAATATCTGGCTGTTGAAGGATGAAAGGAAGGTGTGAGCCAGTATCATTCACTGGCTTGTTATGTTGGGCTAATGGGACAATTATATTTTTCAACGTACAGCAGAAGATAGTTTGTCTGAAATGTCTGGGATCTTATCCTGTTTCCAAGTTTCTGGCTTAGACATTTAATTATCACAAACATGATAATTAAAACAACAACCAAAAAACCCAAACTTGATTGAGCCCCATTATCAATCTTTGAAACACATTCTCTTAGGTTTTGCTTTGTATTTTATGGATTAAAGGGTGGGATGTTTACATTTAATGAATATAGATACAATTCATTCAATTGTAACTTGTGTATTAAAATAGCTATCTATTAAAAAATCCCCTGAGAGACATCACAGCACATTTATTATAAGGAGACTACTGTGATGGAACTTGGCATTGTGGCCATTATCATCTCTATCACCCTGTTTTGGTGAAAATTGACATCGCTAAGTGGTTGCTGGCAGCCTTTTGGCTCACTGTATCATCATGTGTTACATCCTATAGTAATTCATTCTTTATTAAATTACATTGGCTTTAAAAATGGTTGATTATCTTTTAAATTGTATTTTTAAAATTCAGGGTGTTTTTTTTCCCGGTTGGGGTACTACTACTGTTTAGACTCCTGCATCAGTATTTGTTTACTATGGCTGAAAAGAGAAAAAGTCCTTGTACTAGTCTGTGGACAGGAGGGTGCCTGATGTTTCCACACCATGCCCTCAAACTGTCCTCTAAAGCAGCAGCTGTGTGTGAGAATTGGATTACACTTTAGCCAAGGTCCACAGCTACCTCAGATCTCAGTGCCATTTAGCAGAGCTCTTACCCAATGGTGTCCTTGTTTGGACTAAAGCCATGGCAGAAAAGGAAGAGAAGTGGGAAAGGAAGAGTATTCATCAACACTTGTTACGATGACATGAAACTACCTCAGTGCCACTAACTATCAAGGAGTTGGGCAGGAGATGGTATCTACATTTGGTGTGTTTGGGGGTACTTGTCATTAGCTATTGCTGTTTGATGATAGGGTTTAGCTGGCACATTTGAAGATACTGCTAGGAAAATGCCTTGCCCAGATCTTGGGTTTCTAGCTCCTTATCCTTTTCCTGAGAGGCTAGGACAGGAAAAAAGCCTATGGCAGAGTGGTGCCTAAAATAATACCTACGGTCCATTGAGGCGGAAGAGCGCAGAGAGAAGGTAGCCCAGCAGGAAGCCAATAAGGGGCATCAGGAAGGAGGTGGTCAGCAAGGTTGGTGTCATGGCAAACATGATGCTCTTGCCCACATTGATGGCAGAAAGGGTGATGATGGCCCCACTGAGCGTGGCAATGATTAGTGTCCCTCCCTGGGCATGAGACCAAAAAAAGTGGTTAGAAGGGTGGGGAATAGGGAGGAATAGAGAGGTGGGGATTGGAGGTGGAAGGGAATATGAAAGACCTCTGTCTTTCATATTTTTTGATTTCTTATTGGTAGCTAGGAAGCCTGGAGGACAGAGGGCTAATCTGATCAATGTTTTCATTACTAAAATCTCAGCCAAGAACAGCTACTGCTTTTGACTTCTCTGGATAGCAGATTTTTAGGGAATAGCTTTGAAGGAATGAGTCTGTTCAGATATCCTGCAAAGTGCATATCATAAATTAAAAGTTTCAAAGTCATTATTTTTGGAACTTGTATACACATGTTCCTACTGTACTGTCATTGTTCCAAATATTTTGGAACTCATTAGAACTTGTCATACTTGTCTCAAATACCTCCATTACAAGTAGGGACTTCATCCATTTTAGGATGAATTTGACTTCTGGAAATTGCCAAGAGTTATTTGAAGTGAAGCTGGTAAATAAGGTGGACGATCAAGCCAGGTAATATGATTTTAGATCCAAAATGGTGTGTAACCATATGGGGACAAGCCTACTTTCTTGAGTGACCTGAAAATTGGATATGAAGGAAATGCCCCAAAGAACTTTCAGAAATGTCTTGGGCAATAAAAACATCATCAGAAAGTGTGCTGGTCCACCCTGTCCCAGGTAAGTGCTGTGAAAGTAGCATTCATTGGGAACAATGGTATGGTTTTCATTTGTTTTAAAAGTTGTTTATTACTTCATAGTTGAATCTTACATACCATTTAAAATTTTCAATATATGAGTTTATGATGAAATTATAATGTTAAGGTTTTTCATTATGTGACATAGGATGCAAGCTTTCAGAGTGTACTTCCATGCACTTTGCACTTTCCAAAGTGCATTTAAAGAATCACAACTCCAGGCCGGGCGCGGTGGCTCACACCTGTAATCCTAGCACTCTGGGAGGCCGAGGCGGGCGGATTGCTCAAGGTCAGGAGTTCAAGACCAGTCTGAGCAAGAGCGAGACCCCGTCTCTACTATAAATAGAAATAGATTAATTGGCCAACTAAAAATATATAGAAAAAATTAGCCGGGTGTGGTGGCGCATGCCTGTAGTCCCAGCTACTCGGGAGGCTGAGGCAGAAGGATTGCTTGAGCCCAGGAGTTTGAGGTTGCTGTGAGCTAGGCTGATGCCACAGCACTCTAGCCAGGGCAGAGTGAAACTCTGTCTCAAAAAAAAAAAATTGTGGTAAAATACATATAACAAAATTTGCCATTTTAATCATTTTTGAGTGTACAATTTAATAGCATTAAGTATATTCACCTGTCCTAATGACATTTTAACATTTATTTTTATTGCTCAAATTTCAGCTGCACAGCTTTGCATTTCTGTTTTTAATCCATGCTGTAACTGATGTGATCATATAAAACATCACATGTACCAAGTGGTCCTATTCTAGGATAGGAGCGACATTCACATATCTCATCAATAACCACATGCTTCAAGTTTTATTTAAAAACTTATTCTAATGGGCTTCCCACTTTGCCTTGCATTTTTAATTGATTTCCTCTTTTGGATTTGCCCTTTGCCTAGTGACCAAATAGTTTTTACCTTCATCAAAAGAGTGTAATGGATAGATAATGTAGGGGGTATTGGGCTAGAGGAATTATCCATGAATCGAGAAACCCTCTTCCTCTGCATGGGTGTTCACTCTCATTGTCTCCCTCTTATTTTCTCACTCTGGGGGGCTGCAGAGTGGTGGTTATGAGCACAGACTTTGTCATGATCCAGGTGTGAAAGCTGTCTGTGCTCGTCTCTAGATGTGTAAACTTTGGCGTGCCACTCAACCTCTGAGGTTGACAGCACAGGACCTGGCTGGCTTATAAGGACCACCCCTTCTGCCAGAGCTAGTTGTTGGAAGTTGAGTTATTTCTATTTGAAAGGTTCTAGGAGGGTTGTGTGTGCAGAGGCTAGGATGATAATCTGTTCATTTCTCAGCTTGGCACTGTATTATTTATGGGACACGAAGATGAAGGATGACCATAGCCCTCAAAGAGCCATAAAACCAAGGAAACCTCTACTATTGCATCTTGATCCATATATTTGTCTCTGCATCCTCACAGGAGTGATTCCTGTTTGGTAGTTTATGAAAATCAAATGGAGCTCTTGACTTTATGGTTGTTTAACCGTGGAGGTTTAGCCAGGGGCAAAATGGGTCCAAAGTATGCCTGGGTTTTGTAGATCACCTTTTATGTAGTCCATTGTTGGTGGTCCCGTTCTAGCCCAAGTATTAATATTTCTTAGCACTTTTAATATTCTCTGGGGTCATTTTGACTCCATTTTTGCTGTGGCATTGAGTAGTGAATGTGTAACAACAGGAACAGGAGACTGGTTAATAATCCTGGCTCTTCCAAGTAACTATTCTGGGCCTCAGTTCAGTCTGCAAATTGGGAATAAGGCAGGAGACTGAACTTGAAGTCCTCTCTAGCTTTAATATTTGAGATCCTGCCTTTGCATCCTCAAAAGAACACTTTTACCGTTACTCTGAGGTAAAAAGGAGACATGTTCTCATATCAGTTGTCATTAGCAGTGTGAACTTGGGATTCTGGTCCCTGGTTTTCCTATCTACAAAAAAGGGGGGGTGGGCAGATTTCCATTAAATGATAGTGGGGGTCACTTCACATTTTTCTATTCTGATTTTTAAAATTCTATGTACCCCACAAACTATCTTAAAGAAATAAAACCATGGACACAAACATGTTTCCGTTTCTGTTTTGTTTTCCTGCTGATGTGTGGAATAGACAGCAGACAGGACTTGCCCTTCATTTCTTTATTTGCAGGGCACTGTAATAGGTGCTGCGGATTCGGTGTTAATTAAGACATAGCTTTATGGCCTTACTTCTTGAGAAACGGGAGTGGGGAATAAAAATTAATTATTTATAATACAGGGTAATAACCACCACAAGGATTGGCAGGCGTTGGGTGCTATGGGAGCGAATAGGACAAACATCCTATCCAGGCTTGGTGGGGGGTTCAAGAAGGCTTCCTGGAGGAGGTGCTATTTGTGTTGAGACTTAAAGGGTGAATAGGAGTGACCCAGTGAAAGATGATGAGTGGCATGGGAATTGGGGTCTCAGGTAAGGGAAGAGCATGTGCAAAGAGAAGAGAGCTGAGACCAATGAAGGCATGAAGCTCTACATTAAGCAGTTTAGACTTTATCCTGGAGGGGAGTAAGGAACCAATGAGAGGCTTTAAGCAGTGGAGTGACATGATAGAGTTTGTTGTTTACATCTCTACCGTCAAGTTAAAACTGGGCCAGGGAGTCAAGTTAGAAGGCTGTTTCAGTTGTCTAGTGAGAGAGGATAGTGGCCTGAATGAAGATGGTGCAGCTAAGGAGGGAGAGGAATGGAGAGATTCAAGCAACAGAAGGGGGAATTGATGATCACAGATTAGACGGGTGTGAGTGGGGATGTTGAAAATGACTTTCTAGTTGAGGCAGTTAGGCACATAGATTGTCACTGAGATAGTCACACGGGGAGCTCAGGCTTGGGGAAGAGATGATAGTAGTTTAAAACATACTAAGTTTTAAATGTCTGAGGTAGAAAGATCTAGCAGGCAATAAATGGACCCCGGAGTCAGGAGAGAGTTGAGGGCTGATGATAACTGTCGTGGAAGCCATCAGCTTGCAGACGGTAGCTGCAGACCTGAGATGGATCAGATCCTGCCATGGGGAGATCCTTGGCTGGGGGAAGTCTGGCAAGAAAGGCAGAAAGCTTGGTCTGAATGCAGAGAAGTTACCTTTTCCAGAGGAACCCACAAAGGAGTCTGAACAGAAGACATGAGAGGTGGTAGGAAAGCAGCAGAGCTTGGAGTCACCAAAGCTGAGGGAAAAAGCTTTTGAGAAGGAGCCAGTGGTCAGTTACGTCAAATTCTGCTAAAAGGTCGAGAAAGGATTGAACAATGTTGGAGTTGGCAAAGAAAGTAGAGCAGGTGGTTATCAAAATGCTGAGAAAGTGGGAGACCAAGGAGGAGAGAAGAGAGGGATTCAATTAATAGGCTAATTGTTGGCCTGGCCTCTTCAGAGAGTTGTGGTGGCATGGTGGAGGTGGAAGGTGTTCAAAAGGAAGTGGACTGACACAGAGAGATGAGGGGGAGTTTTTCTGAGGTTTGGCTAGGAAGGGGAGCAAAGAAAGGTTACTACCTTTCTTTGGGAGGTGGATTCCACAAAAATCCCAGTGAGGGATTTTTTTCTTTCTTAAAGATAGGAGAATGTGAACCTGTATCAATGTTGATTGTAAAGAACCAATACAGAAATTTTTAGAAATGTGAGTGATGGGGGGAGGCATAATCAATAAAAGATGGTCTCTGAGAAGCAAGGGTGAGAGGGTAGGAGATATGGCCAGGGCCCCAGGGCATGGGGGATGGGTAATCAGCCATGGACACAAGGAGGAATGACTTGTCCATGTCTTCCCGGCGGTGGGAAGGGGAACTGTGGCCATGGTGTGGGGACAGGGCAAGGGCAAAAACTACCCTTAAAACAATGGTAGTGTGAAAATAACCCTCCCCAACTCCCCAAAAACCTGACTTGCATCTTTTTTTGTCCCAGGTCCAAAGCTGCTGCCAATCATTGGGCTTCCAAGCAGCATACTCTGTAGACCAGGCCAAAGGCGTTGATCCAGGGGCAAAGATGATAACAGGAGGTCAGAAGGTGAAGTCCTTCCTGAGGACCAGGATGTACTCCTGGCCCAGGGGCATGAACAGTGAGCCAGAGGGGAGGCTGACAAAGTTCATACTGCAAGGTTGAAAAAGTTGGTGGAGGGACCATGGCTGTGTTCCAAGAGTCTGGGATTCTTCCAAGGGCAAGGCAGTGGCATGATGTCCTGTCTTTGACCACGATACTCCTCTAAACCCTCTGTGGCCTTACTTCACCCTACCTCCCATGTCCTTCCCGAAATGCTGGGAGTGTGTATACCACCTCTTTTTCCCTCTAGCTTCTTGTCAAGTCAGGCAAGTTTGCCTTTGGTACTCTCTGAACTCCTATTTAGCCTTTTCTCCAAGCTTACCTAAATCTTTATTGCTTCCTGATCCAGCTCAAGCACCTTCCCTTTAAAAAGCCTCCTTAACCATGCTGGCCCTTATGATCTCATCTTGCATTCTGCCAATACTTGCTTGTACACTGGTGTTGGATCTTGTTTCTCTTGTGTGTTACTTCACTTTCTGCAAATATCAAACTCTGGGGACAGTGAATCCTCAGTGCACAGTATAAAACTTAGCATCTAGTAGGAGCATGATACCAAAGTTTAATTTTATTATTGAAATAATGATTATACCTTATAGTTGTGTATTATGTTTTTACTGTTTTCCCCTAAGCCTTCAAACCCCCAGGCTCTTACCTTCTTAACATAGGGTGCATATTGTGGCCATTTGGATTTGAGGAAGATTCCTGTGGTACAAGGAATGAGGACTAGGATCAGTGATATCATGATGCCTCCATAGGGCACCTTGTCTTTCAGGTCCCCATCATAGATCCCTCTGGAGTAGATGTACAAGAGGAGAGGCATCATGCCCAGGGCAAAGAAGGTGGAGCAGGTAGTTATCACAATACTGGGTGGGAGACATTGCAAGAAAGGAGAGAGAGAGAACGTGAGTGAGTGCATTAATACAAACTATTTTGTTGAGTGTCTGCTATGTGCCAGGCACTGTGCTAAGTACATAGGTTGCTTCATTTCCTTTTCCCAATATCCTTAGGCAGTAAGTGTACTATCTTCTTTTTGTTGTTGTTGTTGTTAATAAGGAAGCTAGGGGCTAGAAGAGTTGTTTCTTTCTTTCTTTTTTTTTGAGACAGAGTCTCACTCTGTTGCCCGGGCTAGAGTGCCGTGGCGTCAGCCTAGCTCACAGCAACCTCAAACTCCTGGGCTCAATCAATCCTTCTGCCTCAGCCTCCCGAGTAGCTGGGACTACAGGCATTCACCACCATGCCCGGCTAATTTTTTCTATATTTTTAGTTGGCCAATTAATTTCCTTTCTATTTTTAGTAGAGACGGGGTCTCACTCTTGCTCAGGCTAGTTTTGAACTCCTGACCTTGAGCGATCCTCCCGCCTCGGCCTCCCACAGTGCTAGGATTACAGGCGTGAGTCACCACGCCCGGCCAGAAGAGTTGTTTCTTATCCAAAGCAACACAAAGTAGTAAGTAGCTGAGGCAGGATTTGAACCCAAGCCTGTTCAACTGTTTCAATCCCTGAGTGTGTCATTATGGAAGGAGCCATTCTGATCTCTTCTGCAATAGAACTGTTTTTGCTTTGAGCACCTGCCATATGCACAGCCTATTTTGAAGAAAGCTATGTGGTCCCATCACCCTCACTATAGCCCATTGGATCCTGGGATAGCACCTGACTGGCAGTTGCTAAATGTCTGGCTCAAAGCCTGGGGAATGGCTGGATGTAGTAGCTTTGTCCAACTGAGATAATAAGAATTAACTACATCAAGTATGTTTTACCTCTTGGGAGTTTGAGTGTGAAACAGTGACAGAGCACTTGGTCTTTGGGAGTGAGTAGTATGGGAGTGATGGTCAGACAGAAGTCAAAATACCTAGTAAGAAAAAGCAGTAAACATGACTTGGGAATTCATCCTGGAAAAAAAAAAGAAAAGAAAAGAAAAAGCAGTAAACAGAAGTCATGATTACAACACCTATGACATGGTGAACACTTAGAACACATAAATACATATTTGAGCTTGTAAGAAAGTAAGGGAGTGCCTGTAATCATAGCACTCTCGGAGGCTGAGACGGGAGGGTCGCTTGAGGTCAGGAGTTGGAGACCAACCTGAGCAAGAGTGAGACCCTGTCTCTACTAAAAATAGAAAAAATTAGCCAGTCAACTAAAAATAGAAACAAAAAATTAGCCAGGCGTGGTGGCTCGATCCTATAGTCCCAGCTACTCAGGAGGCTGAGGCAGGAGGATCACTTGAGCTCAGGAGTTTGAGGTTGCTGTGAGCTAGGCTGACGCCATGGCACTCACTCTAGCATGGGCAACAAAGTGAGACTCTGTCTCAAAAAAAAAGTAAGGGAGGTGCCCAGGAAAAAGAAACAATACAAAGTAGTTAGCAGGCAGGCTCAAGCAGAAGCTGCATTGTATTGAGGGGTTAGAGAGTAGAGTGTTAGTTTTGATAATCTGGAGGGTTAAGTTTTAATGACCAAGGGAGGTCATAGGCCTGGGATAAGAGGAACGTTGAAACTGAGAAATAAATAATAATAGAAAGGATCATGGGGCACAGGGGGCTTTCTAATTATCTCATGGATCAAATATGAAATCATGGCAAAAAATATTTAGAATAGAATAACAAAATACCTATTTAAAAACGTGGGGAGGTGATGTAGGGTTAGGCAATTGTTTCTTAGATATGACTCCTAAAGCTCAAGCAGCCAAAGAAAAAATAGATAAATCAGATTTTAGTAAAATTAAAAACTTTTGTGCTTCAAAGGACACTACCAAGAAAGTGAAAAGACAACACAGAGAATGGAAGAAAATACTTGGCAGTCATATGTCTGATAAGGGTCTAGTATTCAGAATATATGAAGAACTTTTACAATGTAATAATGAAAAATAACTAAAAAATGGGCAAAAGATTTGAATAGCTATTTTCTCCAAAGAAGATACACAAATGGCCAATAAGCCCATGAAAAGATGCTCAACATCATTACTTATTAGGGAAATTCAAATCAAAACCACAATGAGATGCCACTTCATACCCACTAGCATGGCTATAATAAAAAGGTACAATAACAAGAGTTGGAGAGGATGTGGAGAATTTGGAATCATCATACAGCTGGTGGTGGGAATGTAAAATGGTGCTTTGGAAAACAGCTTGAGAGTTTCTCAAAAATTTAAACACAGAGTTATATGACCCAGCAATTCCACTCTTAGGTATATATGCCAAGAGAACTGAAAATATGTTCATACAAAAACTTGTCTATGAATGTTCATAGCAGTGTTATTCATAATATTCAGAAGGTAGAAACAACTCATATGTCTATCAGCTGAATGAATGAACAAAATATATTTAATAGTATATCCATATGATGTAATATTATTCAGTTACAAAAAGAAATGAAATACTGCTACATGCTACCACATGATGAATCTTGAAAATGTTATGCTAAGTGAAAGAAGTCAAGATACAAAAAGTCTCATATTGAATGTTTCCATTTATATATATGAAATCCACAGAGAGAGAGAGAAAGTACGTTGGTGGTTATCAAGGGCTGGATGGGGAGAGAGGAATGGGGACTCTCTAATGAGTGTGGAGTTTCTTTTTGGAGTGATAAAAATATTCTGAAATTAGATAATGGTGATAGTTGTACAGCCTTGAGAATATGCTAAAAAACCAATGAATTGTACATTTCAAAGGATGAATTTTATGGTATGTGAATTTTAATAAAAATAATTTTGAAATGGGAGCAGCTAAAGCAATTATTAGAGAGCAATTTATAGCCTTAAATATTTATATTGAAAAAGACTAAAAATGAGTTAAGCATCTTAAGAAGTTAGAAAAAAAACCCCAATGAAAGCAGGAGGAAGAAAACATTAAAGATGAAAGGAAAATTTAATATTATGTAAATTAGCAGAGAGCATAAAACCAAAAGTAGGTTCTTTGAAGTGTCCAATTAAGTAGACATTTCTGGTAAGACATATCAGGGAAAAGGAGATATGGCACAATTTTATGATATTAAAATGAAAAAGGAAACAGAGCAAAGATTTTAAAAAGTCATAATAGAAGCCAAGGGCATTGTAACACTTTCATTTTCAACTTAGGATTAAATGGACAATTTCATGGGAACTATAACCTACAAAAACCAAGTAAATATGAAGCCAAAAACCTGAATCACCTTAGAATCATCAGAGACATTTAATAGGTATTTCAAAATCTATCCCCTAAAACCCTCCTTGACTGTATTGTTTTACAGTAGAGTTCTACTAAGCATACTAAGTGCAGATTGTCCCAATAGTGTACGAATCTTCCCAGAGAATATTAAAAGGGAAAACATGCTTCAATTTATTGTGTAAGGCTAATATAATCTTGGAACTAAAGCTGGAGAAAGATATTACGAGAAAGGAAAATTGAGGGCCACTCTCATTTGTCAACACAGAAGCAAAAATCATAAAATATTAGCAAATCTAGCAATGCTTTTAAAAATAATACAATGAGCAAGATGAATAAAATAGTTTAAACTTAGATAAGCTTTTAATACATATCATATTATTACATTAAAGAAAATGGTATGATAATTTTATAGATACAGAGAAGTCATTCAAGAAAATTCAGTGGTCTTACATAATAAGAATTTATCACAATAGCAACAGGAGGGAAATTCCTTAACCTGAAAAAGATATCTATTAAAAATTGATAGCAAACATTAAACTTATTGGTAAAAAATTAGAAGGATTTCCTTTAACAAGAGGAATAGAGAACAATAGCTGTTATTCCCTTTTTTATAAATTACACTAGATATAGGCCCTCATTAGCACAGCAAAACAAGAAATAGAAAAAGTAAAGGGAAGGGAAAAGAAGAAACTAAGTTTTCTTTTTTTACCAATGATAGGATTGTCCACAGATTAAATCCAAAGGAATTTCCATTATAACTAGTAAACAAGAATTCATGAGATTCTAAATACATTAGATAGATAAATAAATGAATGAATAATTCAGGTCTGTATACTAGAAACAAATAGTTAGCAAATAATTTTTTAAAAACATCATTTAAAGTATTCACAGAAACTATAAAATACTTAGAAATAAATCTAAAAGAGGTAAGATCTTTATGGGAGAAATTACAAAATGTTATAGAAAGGTATAAAAGGCCTAAGTAAAAGAAAAGCTATACCTTATTCATAGATAGGAAGACTCAGTACTATAAAGGTGGTCTCTGAATTTATGTATAAATGTAATGCAAGTTTAATCAAAATTCCGGACATATTTTTTGAGGACTTGGAAACTGATCCTAAAATTCAAGTGAAATAGTTAAAAGGCTAAGAATAGCTAACATGATTTTCAAGAACAAGGTAGGGGGCGCTAACTTTCAGATATCAGCACTTACTATAGGTCGGGGGTCGGCGGGGGGACGCTGGACGGACGGTGGGCGTGGGCCGCGGGGACTGCGGCGGGGGACACGGGGACAGCGGGTCGCGTCCAGGCAGCCCACGGTGAGTGCGGGCCGAGGGTCCACTCGCGGGATTTCCGGTTTCCTTTAAAAGTTGCACTTCTGCCCAGTTCGCTTCAAATAGCTAAGTCCCATCCCGAGGGTGGCGGGACCCCCTTTCTCCCGGGGCACAGGCGATGCAAGGGAGGGGCTGAAGCCTCAGAAGCAGCTCCCCAACGTCGGTGGGGAGCCCCCTGCCTCCCACAACGGGAAAGGGACCGGGGCTCCAGGGGGCGTCAGGGTGCAGGAGGGATCCCCAGGCTGGGGTGAACCTGCGCCCGCTGACGGTACCTGAGGAATGGGTTGAGGTGTTTAAGGGGGGGATAGGGCAGTAATTTACAGTTTCCTATAAAGGCAAAAGGACTTTAGAATGAAGATATTTACGGTTTTAAAGAAAACTGGTGTCTTTCCCTGCCGGCGAGGCTGGGTTGCTGGAGCGGGTCGTGAGCAGATCTGGTGGGCAGCTAGGACCGGAAGGTTTGGATGCGAACATCAGAGTGTCTGGACCTTCAGTAACAGTTCCCACAAGCTGCAGGTCCACTGTTGCAATCTAATGTCCATGTCAACCAATAACTTTTACTACAGGTGAAAACTCTCATTAACTCGGAGTGCAGTTGGCTTTTATTCTTTTCTGTGGTTGAGACACAAAGCAGTTGTGTAGCTGTCAATATTCTGGATTTTGTGCAGGGGTTACCTGATTCCCCCACAGGTAGAACATGGCAAGGTGTGACATTTGCACTGCTTACTTATTGTTAAAAATGTATTTTGAACATCCGTTTCATAGAAAATATCTTTTATGAGAAAAGCAAGATGATAATTGATACACTTTGCATATTTTTAACAATATGCTCTGCCTCTCTGTCTCTAACAGCATTTATTCCAGTGGCTTCAGTGGCACATCTCAGGGACGTGGCAACTTTATAGCCAGGATGTTCATTATTTCTTGCAAAATAGAAAAGTCATTTGTATAAGGTGCGATTTCATCAGTGATTAGGAATTGTAGATAATTAGAGACGAGGTAAAGTTCAGTTACTCAAAATGGCATTTTTATTTTATTACAAAATTATGATGAAGAAAGTGTGGTGCTGGTGCAAGGACAGCCACATAGACCAATAGAAGAGAAGAGGGATCCCAGACAAGAACCCATGCATATTTGATTTAGGAAAGAGGTGGCATACATGTAACTGGAGAAGAATTCACTCAGTGGTACTGGAAATTTTCTCTAGTCATATGGAAAAATAAAATTAGATCACACCGTGCATAAAAATAAGTTCTAAATTGATTGGAGCTTTCTGTTGAAAAGTAAAAATTTTAAACTTTTCAAAGAAGATATTGGAGAATATCTTTGTCCCTTCGCAGATAGTAAAGGATTTCTTAAACCCAAAATATAGTAACATAAACCATCAAGGAAAAATCATGATAAATTTCACTAAATTAAAGTAAACACTGAATATTTTAAGACATCATTATCAAAGTGTAAAGACAAGCTCCAAACTGTGACTAGGCTGTTGCAACATATATAAACAACAAATAACTTTACAAATGAATTTTAAAAACCCACCAAAACAACAATCACATAGAAAAACAGACAAAGGACCTAATGTTTTCAGAAAAGGACAACCAAATAGCCAGTAAACATATGAAAAGGTGATAGACCTCCCATGAAATCAAATTTAAAACTGCGCAGATCTATTTCACACTTAGTTGGCAAAAACTAAGAATTCTGACAATTCCAACATAGATGAAGACATGGAGAAACAGGGATCTTCAGACACTGCTAGGGGAAGTGTGAAGTGGAACAACTACTTTGGAGACTGGTTAAAGATATGTGAATCCCACGACATAGCAGTTCTGGTTTTATTATGTATGCCCTCATATATCGGGTATGCACTGTTCATAGAAGCTAGATATGAAATCCACATAAATGTCTTACAGGAGAATGTATGAATATAAGCAAACTATACAGCAGTTCAAATGCATGAAGTAGCCATCTTATTGACATGGCTATCTCTCAAAAAAAGGAAGTTGTCAACTGTTTATATTAATGTAATTTTTTTTTGAGACAGTACCTTATTCTGTTGCCTAGGCTAGAGTGCAGTGGCATCATCATAGCTCACTGCAACCTCAAACTCCTGGGCTCAAGCGATCCTCCTGCCTTAGCCTCCTGAGTAGCTGCTACTACAGGCATGCACCACAATGCCTGGCTAATTTTGTTTATATAAAATTTAAAGACATACAGTTACAACAGCATATCTTGTTTCTGAATATATATGCCCATGCTAATAGTTGAAAAGGATCTGTGGAAATGCTGAACACCAAATTCCGGGAGGTGCTCCTTTTGACATACGGCAGAGGGGAATGAGATTGGGGAGGGAGATTTCAGGGGCCTCCATTGCTAGTTATCGATCTCTTCTTAGGAGAAAGGCCACACACAAGTTGTGTGTTTGTTTTGGTGTGCTAGAGCAGAGAAGTCATATTTACTTTGGCTTGGTGTGTAGGAGTGTTGGAGTTTGCTCTTGGACTTGGTGTGCCTTGTCAGCTTGAGTAGGTGGGAGCATGTTTGTAGATCTCCATGTACTTTCTCCACGTGCACATGTGCTGGGGGCTGTTCAGGGACATCCATCTCCTAGCTGGCTGGTGTCTGTGCCTGCCGTTTACCTCAGTTTACCCTGAGGGACAGGGACAGAGAGGGGAGGTGACTTTACCTACTCTAGCTCTCAGAGATGGGAAGCATGGTAACACCGTGGGCCTTGCTGCCTCTCAGGGGGAAAGGAGCACATTTGGTTCTTTATTTTTGCTTGCTCTTAAGTTAAGAGCATTGAATAGACCCTATTTCTGGACACCTGTACACCCCGTTTGAGGGACTGGTTTTGAGCCTCTGTCAATGGAAGGATTGGAGGCAGAAGCTGAAGGAGTTGTGAGGGGACCCATGAGAATCTCTGTGGGGAGGTGCGAAATTTCTGGGAGTCCTGGTGGCTTCCATCTCGTCATGGTTGGGCTTCTTACATGATGGCGGGCAGACTTGTGGAAGTTCTTTGGTTGTGTCCAAGCCTGTCGTCCCCACAGCCATTAGCTCTGGTCTCTGCTGTGAGCCCGGTGGTAGTTGGGGGAGCAGGTGAGTTTGAGGGGAACTGGGGCAGGTAGCCAAAGGGGGCCAGGTCCCTCTGGCACTCTCCTCTGTCCCTGGCAAGCCAAGCTCACTTCAGCTTTGAGGGCACTTTTTCTTGCCTGCGTATCCCCTACATTTTTTGCAGCTTGGCTAGTGGTATCCACGAGGAAGAAGCTGCCATGCCTGGCTATGTTGAGGGGTCCACCTGGTGGCCCAGGCTCCTGTGATGGCAGACTGTCCCCAGACTCGCTCCAGCTGCCTCACTGGGAGAGAGCCCTGGGCTGGCTCTAGAAATAAGCTTCCCACAAATTCTGGGAGACCTTTGGCAAGACTCCGGACTTCAGTCTCTTCATGTATAAAATGGAATCGGCGTCTTACACTTCCTCCCAACTCTGAATGGGAAATAGTAAAGTGTTGTGCTTCAGGAGGGGTCTCAAATGGAGGCCTGTGAGCTACATCTGGCTCTTCAACATGTATTGTTTGGTTTGCGCAATCTTTTTAAACAATTTGCATGAATTGCTGATTTCACGTCAAAATGGAGATTCTGCCTCCTCTTGGAAAGCAGGAAGCTGTGGCGGCAGTGGGCCCCCTGCTCCCCCAGAATGCTGCTGCTGACGCGTGGCGTCTGCCCTGTGAGAGGGGCCGTGCCTCCAAGGCTGCTGCTTTGTCTGTGGTCATGTGGGACTTGAAGACATTTGAGTGAAAGCACAGGCTCTGGAGCCACCCAGACCTTGAGCAAGTGTATCAACCTGAGACTCAGTTTCCTCATCTCTAAATGTGTGTGGTCACAGCACCTCCTCCGGGGGTGCTGTATGCGGCACACACACTTATCCAGGTAAAGTTTAGTGCAGTGCCTGCCTATTCTTATTCTTGTCCTTATTACAACATGTGTAACAAGTTGTCCCAGGTGCACTCAGATTGGAATTTGAAGTCCGGCAGCACATGATGGTGGAGGAGATTCACGCTCTGCCAGTGGGGGGTCCGGGGCATGGCTTAATGAGTAGTGTGGGAGGCTTGTTTGTGGGGAAGGGGCTTTATGGCAGAAGGTAGGCGTCCCAGCAGAGCGTTATCTCTTGTGGGCTCTAGGTAGAATGACAGTCGCCAGGTGCCTGGACAAGAGGCTGAACAGAAGAGCGCGAGCGGTCATGTTCTTGAGTCACCAGAGGCTCGGCCCGGGTGGGGCCTAGCACCATGGAAAGGCAGACATTGCACAGAAGCCTCTTAAGTACCCACTGGCTGAGAAGGCTGGGGCATCTGGTCACTCACACTTAAGAACTCCTCTGTAGTCCCTTATGCTGTCCTCACTGCTCTGCTTCTTCCACAGAGACACAAAGCCCTCAGAGTGCCCCTCACTGGCCTCTGACTCCCTGTATCTCTTCTACCCTGGGCTTAAGGTATAGTTTGGGTTCCTGGGGACACAGAGGCTGCAATGAGCCCCGTCTGCAAGCCAGATCAAAGACCGAGGGCTTGCTTTGCAGCAGGAACGATTCGAATTGAACACAGGGAAGAATTTCCTCCCATGAGATGGTTGAACATTGCAATATATCCCTGTGGGAGCCTGCACGAGCCAAGTCTCCTCTTTGCGCCTCTCTCATTGACTGCTTAAGTGAGGCTGTGCCATGTGGGTCAAGAGCCTAGAGTGTTTCAGAGGGTGGAGCCTGGCAACACCCAACTCTCTCCTGTTTTTTTTTCCTGTAAAAATCGGTCCCAGGGCCATCTGGAATCACCAAGGGTGATGCCAGGGTCATTTACTTGTTTGTTTTCTGAGCGAATTTCAGCCAGGGGTAGGGTGCTGACAGACACATGCAGATGGGCCTCTGGACTGCACTGCTAAACCGTCTCCACTGAGGACTGAACCAGAAGGGAACTGGCTTGAGGCTGAGGCTTAACTAATTGCAAGAGCTTCTGCTAGTGAGTTTTCTTCAGCCTCAGCACAGGGGGCTGGAACTGGAGCAGATCTGAATGGCTTCTCTGGTGGGTATTTGAGACTGGAGTCTGCCGTGTTTGGAAGGACAGGCATTGACCAGGCCCCGTGTGCTGGGTCTCCAGGAGCGAGCCCTTGCTAATTTGTGTTCGTGGAGCTTTGCGTAGGGGGAGGCTGCTGTCTTCCCTCTACCAGTCTGGCCGAGGTGGGGCCAGCATAACCTGGGTCAGTTCTGGGAAACTCTGGGCCCTTCTTGGTTGTGCGTTTGCATGTAAGTGGCACTGCATCTGATGGGGGGATGAGGGACTTTAAAAAGAAGACATCCCAGATGCCTAAGTATTTAGGAGGACCTTTTGGAAATTCTTGCCTGCTCTGCAGGAATTTGAGGTGCTCGTTGGTTCCAAGTCACTTTGATCTCCCTGCAATGTTTAGAAAGGATTGCACCCCCTTTCAGATCTCTGGCCTCAAAACAGACAACTTGCCCACCAGTGCAGGTGGGCACAGTTCTCCAGAGGTGCCTTTGGTTTAAAGCAAGCCTCCTTTAAGACAATCCTTATGTTTCACTTGAGACACCTCTGGGAGTAAGGGGTTCTCCAGGATGCTCCAGGATCAGTTCAGTCCCTTTGGCTTGGTGCTTAAACCAAGAAGTACACCAGCTCCTGCCCCAAGCCCAGCATAAGCTCTTGGCAATAATTGCCAGCCACCTGTCACCGGCCCCAGCGTCCACCAGCCCCCACTCACTCCTCTGCTGGCTTTAGCCCAGCTCTTCCCCTTGATTATGACATCTCCAGTGCAACCCTTGTCCCAGCCTGCTCCCTCCTCATCCCCAGCCCTACCTGAGGTTCATGTCTCCCTTCATGGCCAGACTGAAGACATTGGACAGGTTCCCCCCAGGTGAGCAGCCACAGACCAGGATGGCCAGTGCCTCTGTCTTGGTCAGCCGGAAGATCTTGCCCAGTACAAAGGCAGTGAGGGGCATGATGCCATACTGTGCCACCATGGCGATGGCCAGCCCTTTAGGCTTCCAGAGGTGAGCCTTGATCTTGCTGAACTCCATGGTGCAGCCCAGCAAGAGCATGATGATGAGCAGCGTGAGCACCAGGAGGACCCTGAGCGCCAGGTCGGTGGGGCGTTTGCCGAAGTTGGGCGGCAGCGTGAAGTTGACAGGGGCGGACGCATTGTGGGCCTCCATCTTCCTGTGAGGCTGGGAGACCACCCCTTGTTCTCCGGCTGACTCCAGTCCTTGCTGGGTGCCTTCTTTTATTACCTCTCAGGTCAGAGAGTTTCTGGACAAAATGTAGCTCTGGGCAAATAGAAGGGTTATGCAACTAATTGAGCTGTTTCTCTGGCTGTGGCCCCAAAGGCGAGAGCCCAGAGCCTTATCTGCCTGGCCCTCCCTACCTCTCCCAAACGCCCTGACTCTGTTGCCCTCTCGGGTGCCACTCACACTCCTCCCTTACCACTTTGCTGCCTCTGGGACAAGAGGGCTTATTTCTCTCTTTTGCTCACCACTTAGTGTTCTCACAAGTATTCTGTTCCTGGGGACCAGTCTGGGGTCCACAAGCAGTCCAGGGCTTGCCCTTCTCCTTCCCTGTAGCTCCTGGCCCCAATGCCTTAGTTTCTTGGTCGGGGGAGGGTGCCCTCTCCATGTCCAGTCGGTTATCATTTGTCCCCAGAACCCATAGGAGTGAAAGGAGCTGAGTGTCGCCTTTGGTTCCTGGATATAGGCAGCACAGCCCAAGGGGTTGTGGGACAGGAGAGGAGCAGGTGGTGTTGCTGGACTCTGGGAGGGGATGTGTCCATGACCCTTTTCCTGGGAGATGAGAAGATGTTGGCGTCCTTCTTGCCTGTGCTGGGGAAACCCTGGTCTTATCCCAAACCTGGACTGTATGGGTCCCAGGGAGGAACACCCCACACTCTCTGGCATGCTTACCAGAGGGAAGAACCTGTGGGGATGGCAGACAGGCTCTCAGGAAGCTTGGAGGCTCTTTCCTTACAGGGCAGCTGTGAGGAACCTTGGCTATGGGGATTAGTTTTTGCCCAGGGAGGCCCATCACTTGGGAAACTTGCTGAGAAGGAAGCAGGAATGCACAGTCTTTTCTGTCTGATTTCTGGACTGCTCTACTTTTGCACTGGGCCTGTGTGTCTCCGGCTGGGAGCCAGGCTCCAGGCATGCAGCAGCAGTAGAGAGAGGCAGGCATGCCAGGGGCAGGGCCATCTAGTACGCAGGTCATTTTGAACCTTGCTCCTTCCATCCCAGCTGCAGTTGCCTCTTGGCTGGGTTGGAATCCACGAAGCCTGGGTGTGGTCTTAAACAGGTGATTAGGCTTTGTGTGTAGGACTCCCAAGGGTAGAACAGGAATCAGGAACACTGGACAGATTTTGAACCACTATTCGACAGATTTTGACTTGGTGCTAGGAACTGCCTGAAAATGAGAGCTCTCCAACAATGGCCTCAGAGGGTTCTGGAATCTTGCATGGATAAGGGTTGCATGACAGGATCTACACATGGTGCATCCTATCTATGATGAGGTCGCCACCTGAAGTTGTACAGTGCACAGCCTGTGGGGCTGTACACCATGGCTCTGGTGACATGAACTTGGAGCTCCTTTGGTTGGGGGAGGGTGCCCTCCCAATGTCCCTCTGAGAGTCTCTGATATTAATGATTTCCTGGTGCTTGAGTTGAGCTGGTATCAAAGGGAGGGCAAAGGGCTGGGCACTAGATTTTGATAAGGATATGTGGTACCTGGAATGAGCATTCCTGGAGGGTCAGGGGGAGGCTCAAAGGAGGCTGTTTTCTCACCTTGGAGTTAGTCAGAAGAGTGTGGTGGACACCAGGTCATCTCTCTTTCATGCTTGAACAAAACAGTTCTTGGAACACCTGTTCTCACACGGATTGCTTCTTGTTGATCGGCCTCAAGACGCCTTGTGACTTGTAAACAAGCCAGGGCGCCTTGACCTGCAAACAGGGAAATGCAAATGTCAACTCCCTGAGGCAGAGCGATGAGAACCAGTCCATGCTGAGACAAAAACATTCTGAGAACAAAAAATAGCAGTGGGAAAAGTTGGGGTAGACCGGGACAGATGTGGTGGACACTGGGTCATCTCTCAGCCATGCTTGAACAAAACAGTTCTCAGAACACCTGTTCTCACACGGATTGTTTCTTGTTGATCGGCCTCAAGATGCCTTGTGACTTGCAAACAAGCCAGGGCGCCTTGACCCGCAAACGGGAAAGGTCAAAGGAGGAGACGCAAATGTCAACTCCCTGAGGCAGAGCGGTGAGAACCAGTCCATGCTGAGACAAAAACATTCTGAGAACAAAAAATAGCAGTGGGAAAAGTTGGGGTAGACTGGGACAGATGCCAAAAGAACAGTGTTAAAAATAAAGATGCTGCAGTTGAGAGGAGCTGCAGTCTTGTACCGTCTTTGTGTGTTTGTCGTTTGTCATTTGTCTTCTGTGTTCATTCCTCCTCCCCAAGACGGGGCCACAACAGAAGAGGGTCCCCCTAACAGAGTGACTAGAGGAGAATTATTGATCATCAACAGAGTACTAGACACTGTGGGAGGTTAAAAACTATATAATCCATGTTCCTGCCCTCAGGGACCTTATGGTCTATATAAGACCACAGGTGGCCAAATGGTACACAATGCAAAGCAGAAGCATGTGAAGGTGGAGACCATGCAGGGCTCCCATGTACAATTGTGCAGATTGTGCACTGCATAATGCTGGGGACACCATTCACACAGATATCTTGTGCAACCATGCATGGGGCCCTGAAGCCAAAGGAAGACATTAATTTTTTATATATCTGCCTGATGCCCAAATGGATGAGGAGTACTTTATCAGTATCTGTTAAAGATCAGGGCCTGGGAATGTGTCTATTATGCACATAGAAACAGCAGAGCTCCCACCAACACACCTCTAAACTGGATTCCAAACCATTTGGTCTCTACCAACTCTCCCTCTTCACCTCTTCTCAGGAACCCAAAGTTCTCCTACCTCCTACTGTGAATTTTTCCCTTTGAGAAAACACACCTTCTTTCTCTGGCCATCCCTCCTCCCCTGTCCACTCTGTTCCCAACAATGCATCTTTGCAGAGAATAGAAGATCTCTTCTAGGAAGCTGAAAACCTACATTCTTTTCTCTGTATCCCCTCTGTACCTGCTCTGATTCCATAAAATTATGGGGGCAGGAGGATCTTTTGTGTTATGTTAATGATAGCTGAGAGTTGTTGAACACATACTTACTTGTTAAATGGTGAGTGATAAACAGCATTAAATTAAATCCACTATAAGGTGAAGGAGGGAAAAAAAAGAGAAAAATCACATCATGCAGCACACAGCTGCCCCTTTGTTTGCTTAACCACCTGTGACTTAACTTGTTGTCTTTAAGAGTTTGTTTTACAGCAGTTGAAGAACACTGAGCAGACAGCAGGAATGTAACCCTCCTTGACATCTGCCAGCACACATTCAGAAAAAACTGATAAAGCCAGTCTAACAGAGAAAAACAAACACAGCTGACTCCCATTGTCATTTCACAACAGCTGCTTTGTTCTCTATACTCCAAACCTCTCATCCTAACTGCTGGCACTTCTTTCTTTTTTCTTTCATGCCATGTGGTTTCCTCTCTTGGAAAGTAAAACAAACTTTTTGTTTCAAACACATCCTAATCTTTGAGTTGAAAATTCTTTCTCAGCCTGTGATGCGAGTTTCCACCCTAATGTTTTGGTGGCCCATATGGGGAACTTGAGTTTCTACCTCTGTCTTGGGGGAACTCACTTTTCTACCTCTGTCTTGAAACTGCTCCCTCCTCTCCCAGGACATCCTTCATGGCACCCTCAATACCATTCGGAATTCAGTGACTGTGGAAATGGTCGTGCATTCACGTCTAGGGTGGTAGCTCCTTGGTTTGGTCTAGTATGGAAAACATGGCTCTGGGTCTACCACTTGGGGTGTGGCTGCCTTGGAGGGATACCTCCTAACCACCCTTCTTGGTCTTCACCCAGACCCAGGGACGCTTAGCTCTGGAGAAGATCTCAGGGTTTTGATCTGGGTCAGAACTCAGGGACGCCCATTTTCTGGCCAGATCTCTAGGTTTTGGTCTAAGTCAGATCTTGGGATGCCTGGTGTCTGATCAGAACTCTGAAGTTGTCTGAGTCAGGGGCGCTCCTCTCAGACTTTTTGATACATGACTGTCAAACTTTGGGACTTCCTAACTTTTGACCCAAATATTTAGTCTTCTATTTCAATACAGCCTGGCCACAACAGAAATTAGATGACCAGGAGATTTGGCCCGGGAATGGATCTCTTAATCATAATAGCATTCTACGACTCAAACTTTATTGCTGCTAGCTCAGCTAGCTGAAGTCCTCTACCTTCAGGCTTTCTTTGAACTTGACATCCTGATCTGTGCTCTGCCTGCTGCATGTTACTTCTTACCTCTTTCCCCATTCTCCTCTGACTCAGATGATGTTTCCCTTTAGGAACCCCGTTTCCCCCTCCATATCGGCTCCCTCCTTTGGTGCCGCTGTCTAACCCTTTAACTCCACTGTCTTCATGTCCCCCTACTTCTTCCCCTCCTCCTTCTTCTCCGTCTCCACTCCTTTTGCCCGGCCGCACTCACTCCAGCCAGCTATTCCAAAACCCGTACCCACCCATGCACCAGCTCCCTCTTCAGAAGGTTGCTGGGTTAGAAGACATAAATTACTCAGGGCCAGGATAAGAATCAAGTCCTTTTCCTTTCACGACTGTCTGAGGCCATTCACCTCTTTACTAATTTAGATCCTGACACAAAGGAGTGACAATCTATATCAGCAATGCACTCGAGATCCCAGTCGGCTCCTGATATTCGATATAAACTCCAAAAACTTGAAAAGTGGCCTCAAACTCCACAAGCAGAACTTTTTTAGACCTGGCCTTCAAGGTCTTTAATAACTGAGATGAGGGGAGGAGAGAGGAAAGAGGGAACAGGACCGGCAGTGGGCCCAAGAGCAAAAAGAAGTTTTCCAAATGGTGGCTACCGATATAGGAGGAGCTTTTCAGGACAGAGTTCCCCTGGAGACTCAGGCAAGAGGTCACCAGAACCATGTCCTTCTTCAGGAACTAAACCCTGTTTCAACTGTAACCCTGCTTCAACTGGGTCACTAAAATAAGAAATGCTCAAGAAAGCAGGCTCTGCTGGGACCGTGCCCTCTCTGCAAAAGGAAGGGAAACTGGAAGCAAGATCACCCTCTCCTTGTGACAGGGGACTGCACTTGCCTTCTGGAACCAGTGGGCACCTCTGAGCCAGCACCCTCCATACGCAAGGACCTTCTGGGACTACTTCAATCAGACTGACAGACCCCAGCTTCAGAGCCAGCTCCACTTCACATAGTTTAATCTTTCAGAATGCTCTTTCCTATTCTGTTTGAAGTGCCTACAGTGGACATTTCTCAGGTCATCAGAAATGATGAGTTGGATGTTGGCTGTGTCCACATCCAAGGTCATATCCACTTGGAACTTCTTTATCTTTGGGTTCATCTGTAAGAGAGCTCTCAGCTGGGGCTAGTTTTTTGATCCTGGAAATCAGCTCCCCCAGCCAAAAAGTGGGCCTAATGTCCTTCTTCTGAGCAACCACAGGGCAGAAGGGACATAGTAGCCCTTTTCCACTGGGCTCCTTCTGCAGTGAGTTGGTGCGCTGGAGGCAGCAGACATAGCCACATCTCAGGTACATGGGTTTTTCGAGATAAGTTAAGCAGACAAGACATCTACTTGCTTCTTTAAAATGTTCAGCTGTGGCCAATGCCTTTCTCCATTAGGTTCTCTTATGACTTTCAGCTACTTCTGGGAACAACTCAGATCTGGCTGGAGGTGCTTCTAAGACTCCAAAAATGCTAATTAGAATTTTTTTTTTTTTTTAAGAGACGGGATGTTCTATTGCCCCTGCTGGAGTGCTATGGCGTCATTACAGCTCACTGCAACCTCAAATTCCTGGGCTCAAGTGATCCTCCTGCTTCAGCCTCCCACGTAGCTGGGACTACAGGCGTGTGCCACCACCTCTGGCTAATTCTGAAATTTTTTGTAGAGACAGGGTCTCAGTATGTTGCCCAGGCTGGTCTCAAACTCCTGGGCTCAAGTGGTCCTCCTGCCTTGGACTCCCAAATTGCTGGGATTACAGGTGTGATCCCATACCTAGCTGCTAGTTAGAATTTAGTCAAAGAAGTAGAAAAGATTTTGACCACATAAACACTGCAATAAACAAATGTACAGGCAAGCTTGGGGAAAGCAATAGCTTCATGGAGATGACCAGCACGTGAATATGAATGTCTCTCTCAGGTAGCCTCAAACACAGCCCTCTGCTGTCCATGGGTGTTTCTTTACACTTACCATGTATGTGCCTTGGCCAGATCCAAGACTGAGGACAGTCACTTGAATAAATCTGGGGGCTCTGAGGTCAGAGAGGACCTGTGCTTCTTTCCAAGCATGGATGGGGAAATTAGCTGAGATCCTGCCATACCCTGTACCCTGTAGTGGTCAGCAGAAGTTGTGTCAGGATGGCTGGATGGCACAGCTGGGCAGAGAGGGCCCACATTGGCAAACTCCTCCTCTTTTAGATTCCCACAGCCCAAGGGCATGTGACTGGCTGGCTTTGAAGAACTTCAGGGTTGGGATGAGGAGAAGTAGAGTTAAGCACAGACTGGAATCAGGGAAGCAGTGTTCTGCACAGAGGGGACAGCAAGCAGAGAGGGTCTGGTTTGGGGCTCGCTTGGCAGCCTTGAAGGACAGCAAGGAGGGTTGGTCAGTGAAGCAGCCACAGGAGGGACAGAGGGAGAGTTGATGAGGAAGGAGGGGGAGGTGGAAGCAGGAGCACACTGGTCCTTGTAGGCCGTGGAGAGGACCCTTGATCATATTTTCAGAGAGGTGGGAGACCACTGAAGGTTTTAAAGAGGGAAGTGACATGATCTGACAGCATCACTCTGTCTGCTTGTGAAAAAATGCCTTCAGGGGAGCAAGACCGGAAGCAGGAAGATGATTGCAATAATCCAGACCACAGACAAGGGTGGCTTGGCCTATAACTGTGCCGTCCCCATGTGAGCTAAAAGCACTCAAGTGTGGCTGGTCTGAATTGAGATGTGCTGTCAATGTAAAATACACAACACTAAATTTTGAAGGCAGTACAGAAATAAGACAATAAAATATCACATTGATATTTTTAAAAAAATATTGATTACATATTGAAATGATAATACTGTATTTTGACTGTACTGTATTAGGTTAAAATATACTATTAGTCTCACTATATAAAATATAAAATTAGTCTCACTTCATTTTACTTTTTAAATCTGTCTTCTAGAAAATCTAAGATTACATATGCGGCTTGCATTTGTGGCTCATGTTATGTTTCCATTGGACAGCACTGACATAGAATGTTCACAGTGGGGGTAGCAAGAATGTGTGGATTCTGAAAGTAGACATGACGAGGAACGCCAAGAGTCCAAGAGAGAAGGAACTAGGGAAGGAACAGGTCTGGGGAGAGGTAATTCATGAGTAAATTTTGGAAATGTTGAGTAGAGGTCTCTTCATCATCCCAGTGGAGATACGGAAGGTGGAGTTGGAACGTGGAGGATACCAGGATGTGCACTTGGAAGCCATCAGCTCACGTCCGAGTGCAGGAGCTGACCAGGTAGAAAGACGGATACAGAAGAGAAGATGTCAGAGCCCTGAAGCACTTCAGCATTTAGAGTTAGGGAAAAGGAAGATCTGCAAAAAATACTGACAAAGAATGAATAACTAGCAAAGTAGCAGAAACCCTTAAAACCTCACTGCCTAGAGGCTTGCACTAGAATCGCCACCGGCCGGAAGCCGAAAGCCAGAAGCCGGAAGCCGCCCGGGAGAGGAGGCTGGGAAAAGTTGAACAGCTGCTCTTGGTTTCCTATCGCGAGCTCACCCTTCGGATCAGTCACTGCGCATCCTCAGGGAAGTGTCAGCGAGGAGAGGGAGCTAGGCCAGGAGAGTCACACCAACGCCCGGCTTGAAGGTACTCTCCCACCCCTACCTTCACCTTTCTCTTCTGAGAAGCCAAGGAGTGGCTGAGTCAGTTCAACCCCGTAACCAACAGCTCTCCACGATAATCTTCCCTCCCAGTCTGTCCTGCACGGTGCTGCCTGTGTAATCTCCCTAAGTCAGCCCTGCTGGTCACACAACATGCACGTTCTGTGTGCCACGGAATGAAAATCTGAATTCTTTAGCAAGATGTACAAGGCCTTCTGTGATGTCACCCTGTTTCCAAATCCTTCCTATCCTGTAGGGGGCTCAACTCTCTTGGAGAGGGTATTCCCTTCCTTTTCGAATGTTCATCGCCTTTGTGTGTACTCAATGAAGGTACATCTGGGAACCTCTCAGGACGCATTCCATTGACTCTTCAGTTCTTTGCTTCCCTACCACAGCTTCCCCACTGGAGGATCAACTTCTGGAAGATAAAAGCAGAGACAGGTCGGGGTGGACCAGCTGGGCGGCTTTCTGGGACACCTAACTGCCGGGACAGCTTTCAGTTTTTGGACTAGTTTTGGCATAGTGTTATCCATAAGGGGTAATTTATTATTTGCATTTTAAATCCTTCAATTTGCCTCTCAGAAAGTTGCCCAACTAGAAAAATTGTAAAAGAAAACAAGGGAGAAGAAATACAGGAAAGCTGGGAATATTTTTCTGACATCAGAAAAATAATTTTTGAGCACTTTTGGACATTGCTTTATATCTACATGCTTGTCAATGATCTCCCTCCTTGGTTAAGTGTAAATGGTTAAAGCTTTATATAGGTACATATAAGGAAATTCCTTTTTTTTTTTTTTTTGAGTTTTTTTTTTTTTTTTTTGAGACAGAGTCTCACCGTGTTGCCTGGGCTAGAGTGCCGTGGCATCAGCCTGGCTCACAGCAACCTCAAACTCCTGGGCTCAAGCGATCCTTCTGCCTCAGCCTCCCTAGTAGCTGGGACTACAGGCATGCGCCACCATGCCCGGCTAATTTTTTTTCTATATATATATATTTTTTTTAATTGGCCAATCAATGTCTTTCTGTTTATAGTAGAGACAAGGTCTCGCTCTTGCTCAGGCTGGTTTGGAACTGCTGACCTTGAGCGATCCGCCAGCCTCGGCCTCCCAGAGTGCTAGGATTAAAGGCGTGAGCCACCGCGCCCGGCCCAAAAGAGATCTGTTAAGTAAACTGATGACCTGCAGGTGTGGTTTAACCTTTCTCTTAACAGGTTTGTCTGACCTCCCTTAACCTCACGACTGGCGAATCAGCTGTAAGGTTTTTCTAGGGTTCCCTTGGCCAAGAGGGGGTCCATCCACTCAGTCAGCTGGGGAGGCTTAAGATTTTATTTTAGTTCACATCAGTAACAGGAGGACACATCAGAAAACAAGACATAAGATTCCTGCCCTCATAGAGATCACTGTCTGGTGGGACGGACAGACAGTAAACACACAAAAAGGACCATTTTGGGGCATGGTAAATGATGAGAAGATCATGGTATAGGACAATGTACAGTGTTGCATAAAAGGTACAGGAGGCCATTGGTTTGGACAGAGCTTCTGGACTAGGCCCAACAGACCAGACCAAAATGCCACCAAGCCGAAACTATATTATTTATCTGACCTTCCCAGAAATCAGGAAAGACAGAGCGGGAGGGTGGGAGAGAGAGAGAGAGAATCACCAAATTCCCAAACAGGCCAGTTTTAGCCAACACAAGGAAGCCTCCCCCGCCGTCCCCGCTTTAACTTTTACCAAAAAAAGTAATTTTGAAGTGACCAATCGCTTTTTGTTTTCTGTTTCTTCTTTTCTCGCCCCTTTTCTGCCTCAAAACCAGCCCCCTCTGCTCAGCTCACGGGACCACTCAGTCTGTTTCACAGAATGAGGTGTTACCCAATTCTAGAACAGAATCACAAAGAAAAGTCAATTAAGACCTTTACCACACTGACTGCCAGCTTAGTTGTATTGAAGTCAGGCTAGTTTGGAGCCCCGGGCCTCGTGATGCCAAACCCTGCAGGTGGTGTGTGAACATCTTGCTTGTTGATGTTCGTATTTTTACAATTAACATTGACAATTTAATCCTAAAAACGTGGCTTGCATTGCATAAAACTCACACACAGAAAGCAACAGAAGACAACAAATTAAAAAGGATTGTTTTGGCCGGGCGCGGTGGCTCACGCCTGTAATCCCAGCACTCTGGGAGGCCGAGGCGGGAGGATCACTCAAGGTCAGGAGTTCAAAACCAGGCTGAGCAAGAGCGAGACTCCGTCTCTATTAAAAATAGAAAGAAATTAGCTGGACAACTAAAAATATGTAGAAAAAATTAGCCAGGCATGGTGGCGCATGCCTGTAGTCCCAGCTACTCGGGAGGCTGAGGTAGGAGGATCACTTGAGCCTAGGAGTTTGAGGTTGCTGTGAGCTTGACTGACGCCACAGCACTCTAGCTCTAGCCCGGGCAACAAAGGGAGACTGTCTCAAAATAAATAAATAAATAAAAATAAAAAGGATTGTTTTGTTTAAATAAAACACCGTGGCCCCAGGGGGAAAATTTTTTTGTAGTGTGGCAATGTGTTAAACTAAATCTACTGTGGTTTTGTCTTTTGACAGGGGAGCGGTATAAGGAAACAGCAACTTTAGGTGGTGGATGAGGCTCCTATAGCCACTGTAAGAGATCACCAAAAACTCAGTGTCTTAAAACAACACACATTTATTATAGCTTTAAAGGTCAGAAGTCAAAAATGGCTGGGCAGGGCTGGCTGGTTCCTCCTGGAGGCTCTAAGGGAAACTCTGTTTCCTTAATTTTTTCTTTTTTTTTTTTGAGACAGAGTCTCACTCTGTTGCCCGGGCTAGAGCCATGGCGTCAGCCTAGCTCACAGCAACCTCAAACTCCTGAGCTCAAGCAATCCTCTTGCCTCAGCCTCCCGAGTAGCTGGGACTACAGGCATGTGCCACCATGCCCGGCTACCTTTTTCTACATATTTTTAGTTGGCCAATTAATTTCTATTTTTGGTAGAGATCGGGTCTCGCTCTTGCTCAGGCTGGTCTCTAACTCCTGAACTCAAACGATCCTCCCGCCTCAGCCTCCCAGAGTGCTGGGATTACAGGCATGAGCCACTGCGCCCGGCCCCTCAATGAGTCTTTTCTAATTAAAATTCTAAGATTCTTTTCTTAAATAAAAAATATCTCATATCCACAGCTTAATGGGAGAGCACATCCCCATTTCACAGATTGGGAAACTGAGGCTCAGAGGGGCAAAGTCAGTTGCCTGAGGTTGCCCAGCAGCTTGGCGGCAGCAAAGCCAGGACTCCAACCCCGGCCAGGTGGTTCCCGTGGCAGCAGGGGTGTGGGGTGTCAAGGACCCAGCCCCTCTTTAGGGACACTGGGAACCCCCGCTAGTCACGCGGCATCACGAGAGTGGTCGCAGGGAGGCTCCAGTCGCTCGACTCCCCGTAGTCAGTGAGGTCCTCCGCGGCCACCTGCACGCAGTACCTGGCCCGCGGCCGCACAGCCCTGAGGGTGAAGGACGTGGCTGCAATGGGCCCCACCTGAATGCACAGAGAGAGTCGGGTCACTAGACCAAGAAGACTGGGACACGCCACTGTCTGCACCGTCAGTCCTCCCTGCCCCGGGCTCTGCTGCAGGCCTCTAGTCACAACCGCCCACCGCAAGCACCTCACCAGGCCCTTCCTGATCCCAACTCTCCGGATTTTAGTGCTTGGCCCCAAAGCCCCCTCTTTCAGGAATCCTTCCTGCACCCCACCAGCCCCCGTGTGTGTCTCACCTGCCCCCCAGGACGCCCCGATCCTTCCCAACAATGCTCCTCCTCGTGGGGCCCAAACCAAGACCTCTGGGATAGGATTCGCTGCCTCTCTACCCCATGGCCCCCCTGTATTAATCATGTTTTTTTGTTGTTTTTTGAGACAGGGTCTCACTCTGACCCTCTGTCTCCATCTTATAAGGCTAATTTTTCTATTTTTTGTAGAGACAGGGTCTCTATGTTGCCCAGGCTATTCTCAAACTCCTGGGCTCAAGCGATCCTCCTGCCTCAGCCTCCCAAATTGCTAGGATTACAGGTGTGAGCCGCTGCGCCTGGCCTGTTTGTGTTTATTGGTGGCCATTTGGGTTATGTCCTCTTGTTGGCCACTGTTAATCACAGTCCTATGAACATGGGTATGAAAATATCTCTTTGCGTCCCTGCTGTCCATTCTTTTGGGCAGATACCCAGGAGCGGAATTGTTGGGCCGCCTTTAGGTCGCACACCAGGAATCCCAAGCCTTGCGGGAGGTCCCAGCACACCCGGGAGCCTCTGCATGAGCCATTTGCTCTGCCGGGTCCACCCTCCCCGGTGGCCCCGCCCTCCTCACCTGACGGAAGCGGGCGGCCCCGCGTCGCCTGTAGCGGATCCAGTATTTGAGCGAGAAGATCTCCGGGAAGGGCCAGGACCGGGGAGGCTCCCACTGCACCTGCAGCCGCTGCCCGGGCAGGGGGCTGAGGCGCACGCCTTCCGGAGGGTCAGGCTTGACTGACAGACAAGCAGGAAACAAGGTTAGGGGACGGCAGTTTCATTCATTCATTCATTCATTCATTCATTCAGCCAACAAATATTTATTCATAGCCTACTGCATGCCCGGTGCTGTCCCAGAGAGAGAGGACACAGCCGTGACATAGACCCATCCGCTCCCGTCCTCGTGGAGTTCAGGGTCCCACAGGGAGGAGGCAGGAAACATTTGACCCATGACAAATCCATGGTCATCCCAGAGGAGGGAAGAAAGTGAGGGAGCGTGCGGGTGGCAGTGGTTTGCAATGTTCTTTTGAGACATAATTCACGAATCATAAAACGCACCATTTTAAAGTACACAATTCTATGGCGTTTTGCACATTCATGAAGTCGCACAACCATCAGGACTGAGTAATTCCAGAACATTCCATCACCTCAAAAATTAACCCCATCCCCATCAGCAGTCACTCCCCAGCCCCTGGCACCCACGAATCCACGGCCCATCTCCGTGTTGGAGGCACAGTGAGGAGGCCCGTGTGGCTACAGCAGAGTGAGGAGGGAGGGAGAGGGAAGCGGGGAGGGGACAGGGCAGGTCGTGCAGGGCCTGGTGGGCTGCAGGGAGGACTTGGGCTTTGACCCTGAGGAAGGTGGGAGCCATGGAGGGCTGTGGGCCAAGGAGGAACGGTCCCTGACCCAGGTGCTCACAGGCGCCCTCTGGTGGCTGCTGTGGGGAGGACAGACGGTGGGAGGTGCGGGCTGGAGGACTAGGGAGGAGGGGACTGGGCTGGTCCCACAGAGGCAGAAGAGCAAGAAGAAGGCGTCACCTGTCTGACACATTGCCAAGGTGGCACCGCAGGACTGGGTGGCAGGTGGCAGGCGGGGGGTGGTGAGGGAGAAACGGGAAGAGCAGGAACCAGCTGGCCGCCCCCCGCCGTCCCCACTCACTGATGTGCTCGGCCACAAAGGGCAGGAAGCTGCTGCTGGTGCCCCAGGGGTGGACGGCCGTGACGTTGAGCACATAGGGCACCATGGAGAACAGCTGGACGTCTGGGATGGCGCAGCTGGTGGCCTCGGGTGTCGGCTGGAGGCAGAGCCAGCTCTCGCCCTGCGCGGCCACGCCAAGCCTGGACATGGGGTGGACACACTGAGGACCGTGGGGAGCGCCTGTGGCCCCAGCATCTCCTGTCCCTGGACCCCAAGTGACAGGCGGGCAGAGGGGGAGCAGCCCTGGAGGGGCGTCCTGCCGCCGTGCCACCTCAACATCACGGCGCCCTCAATGACCCAGAGTCGGGGCCACAGGCCACAGGGAGAGGCCGGGGTCCTTGGACCCTAAAGGTTTCTGGGACGCCAACATTCCCACGTTACAATCCCGACACGCCGGGGCCCGTGTAGACTCTGGAATCTGACATCATCAGATTCTCTCGACGTCTTAGACCCCAAGACGTCAGACTTCATGACATCGAGACTCTAGCTCAGCACCGTCCTATAGAATTTTCCAGAAGCTCCTCAACGTTCTGTGTTCAGTGTTGTCCCCTGTAGTAGTCACAAAGCACATGTCACTTCTGGGAAACTGGGCAGTCTGCTGAGTGTGACTTTTTTTTTTTTGAGACAGAGTCTCTGTTGCCCAGGCTGCAGAGGTGCCGTGGCATCAGCCTAGCTCACAGCAACCTCAAACTCCTGGGCTCAAGCGATCCTCCTGCCTCAGCCTCCCGAGTAGCTGGGACTACAGGCATGCGCCACCGCCAGGCACGCCCGGCTAATTTTTTGTATAGTTTTAGTTGTCCAGCTAATTTCTTTCCATTTTTTTAGTAGAGACGAGGTCTCGCTCATTGCTCAGGCTGGTTTCGAACTCCTGACCTTGAGCGATCCTCCTGCCTCAGCCTCCCAGAGTGCTAGGATTACAGGCGTGAGCCACCACGCCCAGCCTAGACTGTGACTTTTTGATTTATCTGATCTAAATGTATAAATGAAACAAAAATTTTTCTGGGATCAGAAAACGTGGGAAAAAGTTGTTTGGAACAACTTGAGGGTGTGAGTCTACTCCTCCAACTGCAAATTTAAATCTAAACCCAGATCAAATATTGCTGATGAAAACAGAGTGTCTGAATGGAAATGTGCTGTACGTATAAAATACACACAGAATGTCAAAGATGGTACCAAGAAAAGAATGTAATATGATCTCATTCATTTTTAAAAACGACTATGGGTTGAAACAATAATATTTTGGATATGCACATTACCTGATATTAAATGAATTTATAATATACTTAATATATAATATATCATTTGTCATTTATTTATTTGGTTTTAGAGACAGGGGTCTTGCTATGTTGCCCAGGCTGGTCTCAAAGTCTTGGGCTCGAGCGATCCTTCCCACTCCGACCTCCCAAGTAACTGAGATTTCAGTTTACATACAGTTATTCATTTAAATATATAAATTAATTATAAAGCCATAAACATGAACTTAAATTACATTAAATTACCTTAAATGATACATATTTAGATATGATTTAAATAAAATGTTAAAATTAATCTCACCCATGTCTTTGTGTCACTTTCACGTGGCCACTAGAAAGCTTTAAACCACATATGTGGCTCGCAGTATGTGTATGACGTGGGCAATGTGTCATTCTAGGAGGTAGATTTCTATTGGACAGGCTGTTCTAGAATCTCAAAGGTTTGGGGTTCGGGATGTCTGAGTCTCCAGGTCTCCTGACCCAAGGGGCTTTTGGGGCCAGAGTTCTGGACTGTCCGGGAAGACCAGAGTCCCCACGGTCCCTCCCGAGCTCTCTGACCTGTAGGTGGCAATGAAGGGCACGGGCCTGGTGGCGTTGGGAGCTGGCCGCAGGGTCCAGGAGCAGTCCACCGCCAGCGGGTATCGGGGGGCTCGACATTGCACCCTGGCCAGGGTGGGAGCAGCTGGGGGCACCCGGGGGAAGAGAGAGGGGAGTGTGAGCTTCTGATTCACTCCTGGATCGTCACAGCCCTACCCCAGATCGGCCCCTGCCATGTCTCCAGCCGGCGCCAGGCACACGGTGGGCACCTGGGGAAGGTGCGTAGGATGAAAGGCACCAGCCTCATTTCTCACCCTCATGACAATGCGCCAAGCTGGGAACTATCAGCCCATTTTCCAGATGGGGAAACTGAGGTTGAAGGAGCCACAGAGGGGAAGCCAGGTAGAAAGGAGAGGGTTACCCATCCCCTCTTTGCAACAGTTTTGTCGTGAAGCTCGTGGACACGTTCTCTATTCCAAACTGAATGAACGAATGCGGCTCAAACCCTTATCTGTATCTACACAGGGCTGTAGATCACTCCAGGCTGTTGTTGTGGCTTCCTGGCTCTCCCGGCTGGGAGGCGTTCTTCCTCCCTGGGCCTCGGTTTCCCCATCTGTACAATGGGAGGGTAACTCCGTCTCCCCCCCAAGTGGGCACACAGGAAATGTGTGATTCCCACCCCAGCCTAGGACGATCCAAGGCAGAAGGTCAAATTTCTGTCCCCTAATCCTGCCCCTCTGTCCCGGCGCCCCAACCCCCCTGGGGGTCCCATGTACCTTCCCTTCCACGGCAGGGCAGGCAGCTGGCCCAGAGGGCGAGGGCCAGGAGAAGCCTCGGGGTCATGGCTGCGGCCGGCTGGGCATCCAGGAGCTGGGCTGGGGACAGAACTTGGAGACTGAGGCAGAGGCAGGGATTTCCGCCTGGGGGAAGCCCAGCCTGGGACCCAGCACCCCCCCTCACCCGCCCCTCAGGTCTGACTCACTGACCGAGTTCCTGGGACCTGAGAGGTGAAGATGGCGGCAGCCCCTGGCCCTGGCCTGGCCACCTCTGATTGAAGGTCTCGGGTGGGGGCGGGGAGAGGAGGCCGGGAAAGGGGGAAGTGCGGGCCACTGGCCTTTCCCGGCACGGGGTCTGCAGCCCTTCCTTCCTTCCTTCCGGCCGTGGCAGTGGGGGAACCCCGGGGAGGGCGACAGGGACACAGGACAAGACAGAGGCTGAGACAGGGAGAGAGAGACGGAGACAGGGACCCAGCGACACCCAGGCGCAGACCAGGGAGAGACTCACTGACCACTGAGATGGGCACAGCCGGACCCCTCCGTCCCTTGCCACGGGGACGCAGCTGTCCAGGGACCCGCTAGCTCCCACTGGGCACAGCGCCTGCCCCGACACCCAAGGAAACCCCCAGGGACGCGACCGGGAAATCCCAGCCCGGCTCCCGCGTCCCCTCCCGCAATTGGAAAGCGCCCGGAAGCCTGTGGGGATTCCAGGGGACTTGCCAAGGGCCGGGGCAGGCTGGGGCCTGGGGGCTCCGGCCGGGGCCAGGTCTGGGGTCTGGGGGGAATCTGGCAGAGCCGGCGCAAGCTCAGATCTCGTCGTTCTTTTAACGTTGGGGTATTTCGTTCGTCGTGGATGTTATTTTGCACCTGTTTGGCCTTTTTTTAAACTACGGCATCGGGACAGGATTTATCCCCACGACTAAGTCTGTGGCAGGGGTGGGGGATGCGCGCCCCTGCTCCGGGCTGCCCCCTCCCGTCCCCGTCCTCCAGCAGGAGCCCAGCAATCAGGCGACAAATCTGTCCTGTGCACGGTACGCTTTTATTCCTGGGGCGGCGTCTGCTGACGGGGTGTTGGTGGGGTGGACAGAGGAACTCTCTGGTTCTCCGGTCGTGGGGGAGGGACAGTCAGGCCGTGGGGCACGGCGTGCAGGGACAGGGTGGGGTAGTTGGGAAGGGACCCAGGCTGGTCTCGGAGTGCACAACCCGGACCCTCCGCGGGGCCAGGGGACCCTGGTCGGAGAGGGGCCAGCAGGGGGCTGGGGCTCTGCGCAGGGCGGCCAGGGCGGCTGCGGGCCCCCATCAGCGGCCCTGAGCCTGCAGCCGCTGCATCTGCACGATCTGGCTGAGGATTTGCTGCACGTCCTCGTCCATCTGGCCCTGGGGCGCGGGCAGCAGAGAGAGACCCTGGAGCACCTGCCCCGGCTTCCCCGTCGGCCCCACCCGACTCCCATGGACAGAGGCAGCCACAGGGAAAACGCACACAGACGGGCTCCTGTAGGACCAGCGGGGGAAACTGAGGCCCCCAGAGCAGTCGTGGCATGCCCAAAGCCAAGCAGGCACCCGGAGACGGACCTGGAAGCCAGTGACTCACCTGAATGGCGTATAGGAGGTGGCTCCTGTACAAAGCCACCACGGCACTGTGGTCCCTGGCAGACTCCTGGGGGAATGGGGGGAGGGCACTTAGAAAAGCAAGACCCCCCCCATCAAAACTCACCAAAATGCCCCCTTCGAACCCAAGCCTATTTTTTTTTTTGAGATAGGGTCTCGCTCTGTCACCCAGGCTGGAGTACAGTGGCGTCATCATAGCTCACTGCAGCCTCCAACTCCTGGGCTCAAGCAATCCTCCTGCGTTAGCCTCCTGAGTAGCTGGGACTATAGGTGCCACCACCAAACCTGTACAATTTTTCTATTTTCTTTAGAGATGGGGTGTCACTATGTTGCCCAGGCTGGTCTCGAACTCCTGGCCTTAAGTGATCCTCCCACTTCAGCATCCCAAATTGCTGGGATTACAGGCGTGAGTTACCGTCCCCAGCCTGGGGCCATTGTTTTGATGGCATGCACCAGGGTGACAGCCAACTTCTAAAATATGGGAATATTTTCTGGCCATGCCTTGAATGTGTGAACATTGCCCCACCCCGCCCCGCACACATCCTGCCCGCCCCAGTCCCTCTCCTGGGCTCCCCGCCCTGTGCTGTGCTGGTTGGCGAAGATTTTGACACCCCTGCCCCGATGCTGCCTGTCCCCTGCCCAACCTCACCTGCAGTTGCTGCTGTAAGGCCTTCACCTGATCCCGCAGGGCCTCCACCTCGGGGGTGGCCGGGGTGGCCATCTGCTCCTTCAGGGCCTCCTTAAGACTGAAGACTTCTTTGGAGAGTTCTGTGATCTGGGGGTGGGGACACAGCGACCAGCCTGAGCTCAGCGCTGGGGCCTGGGGACCTCCCCAGGGTGGCCTGGGGTTAGCAAACTCCAGCCCAAGGGCCACATCCGGCCAGCACCCTGTTCTCCCACGGCCCCCCAGCTAAAGATGGTTTCCACATTTTTAAATGGCTGTGGGGGGAGGCCAGGGGAAATGTCAAAACAAGAATTGGATTTTGTGGTGCATGAAAATTATATCCAATTCACATTTCTGTGTCTATAAATAAAGTTTTATTGGCACACGGCCATGTCTGTTTGTTCGCACGCTGTCTTGTGGCTGCTTTCACGCCACCGAGGCAGAGTGGGTAGTCGCGCCAGAGACCAGCTGCCCCGTGGAGCAGAAAATATCGATTCTCTGGCCCTTTACAGAAAATGACCCTGCCACACCCCCTCTTGGGGTCCCCCACCTGTCATTGGAGGCTGATGGGGCGGCAGGGCTAGAAGCCGCCTGGCCGGTCGGGCTGAGGTTGACACCTGGGGTTTGGGTCCCTCCTTTACTCCTCTCTCAAGGGTGACTACGGGAGGATGATCTAACCCTTCTGAGCCTCAGTTTCCTCATTAGTAAAATGGGGAGAATTATGATTCTTGCTTTAGTGGGTTGCTGCAATCCTACACTGAGATTGAGTTTAGACTCTGTGGCAAACAGTAGGCACTTAATAAATGCTGGATCTTATTATTACTATAGATCAGAGGTCCTCAACCACCAGGGGCCATTCACCCCCTGCCAGAGGATACTGGCTGATGTCTGGGGACATCTCTGGTTGTCACATTGGGGGAGCTCCTGGCATGGGGTGGGTGGAGGCAGGGATGCTGCTCAGCACCTGTCGTGCCCAGAATGGCCCCACTCCAGAGAGTGACCCAGCCCCAGTGTCCACAGTGCAGAGGGGAGGCAGCACGCTGTACACAAACCCTAATCCTAATGGCAATCTTGCCCTCATTTTACAAAGGAGGGATCTGAGGCTCAGAGAGGTGGAGTAACTTCTCCAAAGTCACACAGCAAGTTGGGGCTGGGTGATTCTTTATGCTAAAGTGCCTGGGGCTCTGGGGGTCACATCTCCTGTCCAGCGAAATGCTGCATGACTTTAAGCCACTCACTTTGCCTCTTGGAGCCTCAGTTTGCTCATCTGGGAAATGGAGATAAAATTTTTTTCCGGCTTTTAGAGTTAGGGGTCGATTAAAGTGATAATGTATGAAAAATACTCGACCCAACAACTGGAGGGTGCAGGTCTCATCATCATCATCGTCATCATCATTATTATTTAAGAACAGAACTTGGGGACGTGGGTTTGAATGCTGGCTGAACTATTGCAAGGCTGTGTGACCTGGGGCAAATAACTTCGCGTCTCTGTGCCTAAGTTTCCTCAAATGGGGATAAAAAAGCACCTGTGTTATGGGCACTGGATGTGAGGGTTAAATGCCTTAAGTCCGTGTTAAACACCCATGTGTCTGACTCATCAGAGGCCACAGCCGAGTCCCCTTCCCACTCTGCACCTCAGTCTCCCATCTGGAAAATGGGCTGATTTTCCCCAGACCCTTTCAGCTGGGACATTCTTAGAATCCCACAAACCTCTGCTGAGCAGGGGCCGCCCAATTGGGCATGGGGGAGGGGGGCGCCCACCTTCTTGTCCTTCTCCTTGGCCTTGTCCAGGGCCTCCTGGGCGTGGCTCTGGGCCTGGCGCGCTCGCTCGACCTCGGTGCGTAGCCCGCGTAGCTGCTGCTCCACCGTGGCCAGCTGCGCTTCCGCCGCGTGGCGCTCGCTCTTCATGAACAGCGCCTCCCGCTGCACCTGTGGGCCAAGCCCACGTGTGACTCCCAGACAGTCGGGCCCCAGGGACCCCAGGGTTCTCCTGACCCTGCGCCTTTGGCCGAAGGACATTCCGGTCCACATTGATCCCCTTGGCCCTGTGAACATTCTGACCCTGCCATGCACTCCTGGCCTACTAGCTGTGTGGCCTTAGACAAGTGACTCAACCTCTCTGTGCAAAACAAGAACAACAGCCCCACTTGACAAGGATGAAATGACCCAATACGGAGAATATGCTCGGATCAGTGCCTGGCACACGGTAATGTTACATTTGAGTTGGCGCCATGGTTACTGTACAGGCCTACCTCATTTCGCTGCGCTTTGCAGATACTGCATTTTGTACAGATTGAAGGTTTGTGGCAACCCTGCATCAGGCGAGTGTATCACAGTCATCTTTCCAATACCATGTGCTCACTCTCTCAGCATTTTTTAGCAATAAGGCATTTTTTAAATTAACGTATATACTTTTTTTAAGACATAATGTTATTGCACACTTAATAGATCATGGTGTAGTGTAAACATAATTTTCATATGAACTGGGAAACCATAAAATTCGTGTGACTCACTTTATTGTGATATGTGCTTTATTGTAGTGGTCTAGAATGGAGTCTGCAATATCCCTGGGTGGTTTTTTTTTTGGTTTTTTTGGTTTTTTTTTGAGACAGAGTCTCGCTTTCTTGCCCAGGCTAGAGTGAGTGCTGTGGCGTCAGCCTAGCTCACAGCAACCTCAGACTCCTGGGCTCAAGCGATCCTCCTGCCTTAGCCTCCCAAGTAGCTGGGACTACAGGCATGTGCCACCGTGCCTGGCTAATTTTTTTAATACATTTTTAGTTGGCCAATTAATTTCTTTCTATTTTTAGTAGAGACGGGGTCTTGCTCTGCTCAGGTTGGTTTTGAACTCCTGACTTTGAGCGATCTTCCCGTGTCGGCCTCCCATAGTTCTAGAATTACAGGTGTGAGCCACCACGCCTGGCCCCTGGGTATGTTTTTAACGACTTAGTATTATCAGCAATATTCTCTTCTCTGCCAGTGGAGTGAAGGTTTGTAGATCTCGTACAACACAAAAGAAAAAGTTGATGACTACATTTTCACAAAAATACCAAGATTGAAAGAACGTTTATTTGTGACATTTGATAGCTGTGGGGGGTTCGCTTTGAAATGATAGCTCCAGGGAAAACAGGTAACAACCAGATCTTCCAATTAGAAAGGATTGGCTACAAAGTAACAATTTTTTTTAAAAAAAATCAGATATGTAAAATTTATCCTACAAAGAAGTTATCATGGTTAGGGAAAAAACATGAAGATGGGCATGATTCAGTTGAACTGTGAACTCTAGAAGTAGGCTGAGGATTTAAGGGGCTTAAAAGAGTGTGTCTTGGCCAGGCATGGTGGCTCAAGCCTATAATCCTAACATTCTGATAGGCGGAGGCGGGAGGATGGCTTGAGGCCAGGAGTTCGAGACCAGCCTGAGCAAGAGCGAGACCCTGTCTATACTAAAAATAGAAAAAATTATCCGGGCATGGTGGCGCATACCTGTAGTCCCAGCTACTCAGGAGGCTGAGGCAGGAGGATCACTTGGGCCCAGGAGTTGGAGGCTGCAGTGAGCTATGATGACACCACTGCACTCTAGCCTGGGTGACAGAGTGAGACCCTGTCTCCAAAAACAAACAAACAAACAAAAAAATAAGAGTGTGAACTTGGAAACACAATAATTCTGCTACCATTTACTGACCACTTGTACCAGTCCCTGTTCTAAGTAGTTTATAGAAATAAATCCATTTAAACCTTACATGAGGAGTAGGAACTATTAACATCTCCCTCATACAGATGAGGAAACAGCGGCACAGAAAGGAAAATTCTTTCCTGATGACAATGAATGAACGTAGCTTCTTATTATCATATTTGTTAAACAGCAGCCAATTTGCTTGTTTTTTAAGCAAAGAGATGGAGTCAAAAGGTCCACCTTCAGAGGCAAAAAATATTCCCTGGATTAGAAAAACCCAAAACTTCAGCATCAGAGTTCACTGGGTTGAAAATAATCAGATAAAAAAAAAATCCCTGCTCATAAAACCCTCCTTCCAGAATGGTTAAAAGGTCAAACATGATCACAAGAGCACTTTTACGACAAGGCCAAAACACTCAGCTAGAAAAAAAAACTGTAGGGTCAAAATGACCCCCAGAGAAAAATGAACATTAGGTAAAAATATCAGGACAAAACAAAACAAAACAAAAAACTAATTCACTGCTTACAAAACAGTTGTGATCACTGACCCCTACCTCACACCATAGACACAAATGATAAGAGGCATCGTAGACATCACAGTGAAACTAAAACAATAAAGATGTTAGAAGAAAACCTAGGAAAACATCTTCACAATCTTGAGAAACACAAAGGTTTTTTTTTTTGTTTTTGTTTTCTGAGACAGAGTCTCACTCTGTTGCCCGGGCTAGAGTGCTGTGGTGTCAGCCTAGCTCACAGCGACCTCAAACTCCTGGGCTCAAGTGATCCTCCTGCCTCAGCCTCCCGAGTAGCTGGGACTACAGGCATGCGCCACCACGCCTGGCTAATTTTTTCTATATATTTTTAGTTGGCCAATTAATTTCTTTCTATTTTTAGTAGAGACAGGGTCTCACTCTTGCTCAGG
>CAUYRT010057751.1:0-22584 GCA_963574885.1 Lepilemur ruficaudatus | reverse complement strand
GGGACAAGGTGCCCACCAATGCCTGACTTCAAACAGCGCTGGAGGGAGGACCTGGGTCCTCCCTCTGCAGGGATGGAGGGGTGGTGTGGAGTAGAACCATAAACAAACCCAACTGGGAAAGAAGCACAAAATAATAATTTAGTTTCGATCTCACCTCCCTGGCAGTCTGCTTGGCCGGTCGTACGTTCGTAGTGACGTACGTAAGGTCGGCTGGTCGGTCGGGGGGTGGGGGGGGCGGGCGGGAGGATTTTTAAATTTAAGTTTTATCCCCAAGAATGTCATAAAAAGTAATATTTACTTCTGGGTCTTATTTATAAATGACAAAATTAAGAAACTATAACTTGAATGAACTTATCCAAGTCCATGTCCACCAACAGAAATGGAGACAGAATTATAACTCATAGACAAATTATTATTCTAGAACAGTGGTTCTCAACTGGGAACAATTTTGGCGATTTCTAGAGACATTTTTGGTTCATGCCTAGGGGGCAAAGTGGTGGGTGCTACTGATATCTAGTGGGTCGAGGACAGGGATGCTGCTAAACATCCTACAACTCACAGGGCAGCTGTCCAAAACTAAGAACTACCCAGTCTAAATGCCAATAGTTCCAAGGTTTCTAAATCTTGCTGTAGAAAAGAAGTCATTTAACCATGTTTCATTGCTTGCTTTTGTACACAAAGTTTTATTGAAACACAGTCATGGCCATTTGTTTATGTATTGTCTATGTGTGCTTTGTGCTACAACAGTGAAGTTGAGTAGTTATGACAAAGACTGTATGGTCCACAAAGCTTCAAATAATCACTGTCTGATTTTTCATAGAAAGTTTGTTGACCTCTGTTCTACAGGATAGACCATTACAGGATAGGGACCAAGGAGCATCACCTCCCTGGTGGCCAGGTTGTGTACCATGTGACATAAGGGAGCACAATTCACACAGACTCTGGAGTAAATGGAATCGTGCAATGCAGCAACCCTGTGCAGAAGGGCTGGGTAGGTAAGAAGAGTGACTTATGAAGATAGGTGAGGTCTACTACAAAGTTTCCCGAAAAATCTTTCTATGGTGTCACATGCATTTATTAAATGTACCAACCCTAAGCATTGAGTGTCTACCTAAGGCTCATCCTGATGGAGTATTAGTGTCTTAATAACGGATAGCCTCTGACTTTACAATGAGACATTGTACCAGACATACCAACGGGAAAATGACAACTTGGAAATCAATACAGTAGCTGTCATTTACTGAGCATCACTGTCACTGGAGTGGCAGTATTCAAGTAAGTCCTTAAAATTTACACTGGGCTTAAGCAAACATAGGAAGTGACATTTTTCTTTGCATGATGTGAGTGTGGAGATCATTAGAAGCAAGGGCTCATGTACCTACTTCTTCCTTCACGTCTTCAGAGTTTGAGCTTCTGTCCACCTCTTCATCACCGTCATCCTCAACATCCTCTGATGGAGAGAAAGAGGTGAAATGAGTAAGGCTTCCCCATTGCACGGGATTCAGACTCACACCACATAGTGATCAGCTTTTCTTCCCCTCACAACTAAGGGTCCCATGGTTACACGCACAATATCGCAGCACACTCCAGTGCCCATTGGTGCGTGTGAATGGCGTGTGCATGGACATGCAGAAGCACCGTGTCGTGACGTCTCAGCAGTCGTCCCTCACTGAACACAAAGGAAGTACAGGATGAAATGACACACGAACACCACTCTGGATTCTCCCACTCAAGTTAAAGGTGTTTTACGCAACTCACATTGCTAAAGTTTAGAGATCACCTGCATACGAAACTTGTTATAACTTAGATGTCACCTTAATTGAGTCCCCAAGTTTTAGATTAAGGAAGTTACTTAAAACAAAAGTCCACGGAAAGCATCCAGTGCCACTGTGGCAAAACCATGCCTATAGAAAACCTATTCCATGGTAGGAAGGCAAGGCTGAAAAGCACTAGAATTATTTGACAGTAAGATCTTCCTAGAGATTAAATAATCATACTTTCAAATATTCCAATATGACTAGCCTGGATTGTAAATAGCAAGAGTTTTATTTCAATTTCATCCTTAGGGCAAATTAATTCCACAGTCAGTACAGCGGAGAGACTCGATCATGTGATTGTGAATAGAATATTTTTTTTTAATTAACAGAGATGACTGTATAGGTAATTGATAGCTACCAGGCAAAGTGGCCACAGTTAGTAATTAAGAACAAAATAAGTGAGTTTGGTATTTGTTCACCCTGTTTATGAAAAAACTGTTTTTTCATACGTATCTCTCATTAGCTTTTTAGACAATCATGGTTGACCTAAAAAATAACTAATTCTATTTGCATCCACATTCCTTGGAAATAGTGGCAAAATACAAACACTCATCTTAAAGGTCACAGTTATCCACTTATTTTACCTTCAGTTAGATCACACGGAGGTTCAGGGGTGATGCTCCCAGGGACCGGGAAGGCATAAGCACTGCTGGCTGTGACCAAAGGAAGGGGACTCTTAGGGTAGCATCGCCTCAGGATCTGAAGCACCTCGGAGATGACGGGCTCCAAGCTCTTGTCATCCAAGCAGTTCTGAGTAAAGGGAAGATTGCATTAGACACTGACATCTAGGTACAGTCCCCCTGCCGTAACACTATGTCAAGTAATGAATTATACACAGCTTAAAGAGACAGTAAATAGCCTTAATGTAGAATGTCAAATTTGAACACTCTAATGCAGAATTTTGTCCAAATGTAGAATCTGCATTTTTATTTCTCTTGCACGAATTCATATGTTATCGGAACGAATTTAGTCTGAATACAGACTTAAAGTTCTTTCAAGGGATGCTGCCTGCGGCAAGATGTTGTCCAGGGAAGCTGGGGGAGAGGAGGAGAGCATCTCCTTCCAGCCATCCGTGTGCCATTCTGAATCACTGCCTGAGTCAGAGAACGAGTAGCTGAATTGGGAGGAGTCTTGCTTTTCTCTTTCAGCTGTCTTATGAAGAGAAAAATATAAAAGAAAAAGATAAAACACAAACTTGGAAGAAAAGATTAAGTGAATCGCAAGTACCTAAATTAAATAACATGCCTCTTCTCAAAGCCTGGAGTGTTGATCCCTCTTGGTACCTTCCCAAAGCAAAGAAAAATTGGGTTTGCAGATGTAACATTTTGATACTGATGGAACATGACAATACCCTTCTTTACAGACACTGTGAAAAATGTAAGAACAAGTTCACTAAATTGAGAGAGAGAGAGAGTTGGATACAGTTCAATATCTCTTTGGCAAAAACACAGCCATTTTCTTTGATGTCTTAGTAAATGTTTTATCTACTGACTTGGTACAAAAAGTTGACTAACGTGAGCCTCCAGTTTGAAATTCCTACAGGGTGCAGCAAGCTCGGAGGCCACCAAGGCATCAACGAAGACACAGCGGATGCCAAGTACCCACCGCAGGGCTGTGTGAATGGCTGTGATGCCACCAGGCCATGGCAACTCCAGGCCCACGTTGCAAGTAGCTTCACATGATAGAACATCGAGAAAAACAAATTTTAATGAAAATTAGGCCATGAATTCAAGCTACGCAAATGACTCCAAGTCATCCAGCTTTCAAAACAGAAATGTGTTAATACAATCAAGGAAGCCCTCTCCTTTTCTGGGCGCTCAGATGGTACCAAGAAGGTGTCCTGAATCAACAGCCTCTGTGCACACAGCAGTAAACACTCTCAGTGGAAAATGAATTAACTGAAGCTGTTTCATTCCTTGGCCTGGTCAAATGGCCTCAGGTGTTTAGTGAAAAGTGGTAGTATTGGAAAAAAATAAATAAATAAAACAGTGTGGAAGAAGAAGAGAAAAAGAGAGGTAGATGGCTGATCAGAGATAATGTTCTGAGCGCCAATCTTGGGAGAAACAGCCAAGTGGAGGCCAGGAACTCAGTCAAAAATTCCAACATCCAGGTACGTCTGAGATTGTCTTTGATGATGATAGAGATGATCGTATTTTTTACCTTGGTGGGACTGTACAGGTAAAAAGTGTGTGAGCAGCAGGGTGGAGCTAAGTCTAAGCATTCTGAAAGGTTGAGCCACACCATGAACTGGATTTGGGGGATGGAAGGGCTATTAAAATTTACAGATACCAAGGCACTCAGGATAATGCTGTATATGGTGTCTGCTGCACTCTGGGGAAAATTTCTATGAATTTAAAGATGATCCCTGGTTCCAAGATAACAGAAATTCTTAGATCCATTTGTCAACATTTCCCTCGTGCTAATAGATAGATTCTGTGCAAGGCTGGGACTAAAGTGAGGTAAATGAGGTGCCCAGGAGGCAACATTTAAGGAGGCGCTTGCTCTGAGTCTCCTGCAAGTGCAGGGTTGGCATCTGTGCTGTACGTCACAAAACAACAAGACTCCAAGAAGTAGGATCCCTGTGGACAAACGTCTCAGAATTGAGGGCAAAGGTGCGATATTTTTTAGGCTCCCTTTCCCCAGCATTCCCAATAATACACCTGCTCCTTGGAAGGGATGATGAAATAGGAGAGTGCTTAGAACACTCAATGCTTTGTCACAGGTGACATCTTTGAATTAGCTTGGGAATAACATTGATAAATATCTCGCTTCCACGATACACAGACAAGGTGGAGTAATAGCAAACGGCTCCGGTCCTGGAGCCAGACGAACTAAATTCAAACCCTGGGCTGACGATTCCTCACTGCATAACCCTGGCAAGCTGTGACACGGTTTCCCCGTCTGTAAAGGGGAGATAATGACAGAACCTCTCTCCTAAGTTTGTGTGTGAACTAAATGTGTTAATGTAGGCAAAGCGCCTAACAGTAATCACTCAGTGTTAGCTAGTGGGATGTCAGAGGTATCAGAAGGTTCATAAAATATCATAAGAATCACAAGCAGATCCTGAAAGTCACTGTCCATCGGGGGAGAGCCCAGTAATAATCCTCATGATAGCAAAGCGAAACACTTCAGCGGAAAGGGATCCCAACTAAGAGCTGAAGTCCTGAAGTTCCAGCTCCGCTTCTAACTAGCCAAAGCCTCCAGCATCTCGCACCTGAACTCCCACAGACGGTGAGCTTCTCCCCTGACTCTCCCTCCTTCCCCTGTGCCCGTGGATAATCTCCTCTCCAAATGGCAGCCAGAATGGTCCTTTAAACGCGTAAATCAGTTGAATGGGTACAGAGTTTCAGTTTTTCAAGATGAAAAGCGCTCTGGAGAGGGATGGGGAGTGGTGGTGTTTGTACAGCAACATACTTAACATCACTGCACTGTACACTTTAAAACGGTTAAGATGGTGAATTCTGTTATATGTATTTTACTACAACTAACTCAAAATTTTTCAAAAATAAAAAAAATGAAAAGCCTAAATCGTAGCAGGTCACTCCCCTGCTTCAAACCTGATAGAAATAAAATCCTGATAGAAAGTTCTATATGACCTGGCCCTCCCCCTCTCTCTAATGCATGCCTTCCCCTCTCTTCATGCCTGCTTCAGATCTGATGGAGATCAAACCCAAATTTCCTACCATGGTTCCAGAATCTCTGAATGCTCCATCCTTGCCTATGTCTCCGACTTCCTCTCACACTGTCCTGCCCTTAGTCACCACGCTCTGCCACGCCGGCTTCTCTGTTTCTCAAGCTCAAGCCGCCTACCTCCCTACCCGCTACCTGAGGGCCTTTGCATTTGCTTGCTTTTCCTCTCCTGGAACCCTCATATCCAGACCTTCCTGTCACTGGCTCTTTCCCCTCATTGAGGTCTCAGGTCAGAGAGCGACTCCTCCACCCCAGCCTAGCGTAACCGTCTTTCCCTTCTCTTCTTCCAGCCCCTCTTTGAACACAGATGGGCAAATGCTAAGACCCAGGGCAGATGCGGTGTAGCTTCAATTTAGGAATGTCTTACATGGAAATGCCCTTGGTTTGGGATCTTCTGGTCTATTCTCACGTGGTCTTTCCTTCTGCCTGACTTTCCAAATTATCTTGGTCGCCCCACTAGGTCTACACTGCTTCTCTCCCCACCTGTGCCACCTCCTTCTTCTCTGAACAGTGCAAACACCAGGTGTTTCTCTCAGGCGTATCCAAGATGTTCCCTTAGCCTGACTCAAACGTGACCGCCTTCTCGGAGCTTCTCTGGCCAGCCAAGACCAAGTAGGGCACTCCTTCCTCTGCGTGGCTTTGTTGATGGCGCTGTTCTAATCCGTCCCACTTGCTGCCTACGCTGCCGTTATCGATCGCCTACTTGCCCCTGAAGCATATAACTTTCCTGAGAAGGACGGGTCCTCCATCATCTTCATCTTTGAATTCCCCACGTGACCTAGCCCCAAAGGGGATGACCTGCCACAGAGCAGGAGCTCAGAAAGCATTTATCGAATAAACAAAATGATCTCAGACCAATCTGAGCTCCAACACTGACCAGCTTTGTGAACTTGGGGGAATCATTTAACATTTTTTCTGCCTTGGTTTCTCCATCTGTAAAATGAAGATAATAATAGGCCTACCTCAAAAGCTTTTTAAAATGTCAAAACTGGAGAGTCTGTGCTAAGCCAGTCAGAGTTCAATGCAAAGTAACTTCCCCCTTCTCCTCCTCCTCCTCCTCTTCCTCCTCCTCCTTCTTTTTCTTCTTCCTGCTTTTCCTCCTCCTCCTCCTCTTCCTCTTTCTTCTGCTGCTGCAGCAGCACAACTTGCAAAGTAACGACTGAAATAACATCCCCAAATCCAAGGTTCCCGAATCATCCATCCAGTGGCTCCCATGCCTCCTCTAGCAGGAGGAAGAGGAGGGATGACAGGCAGCTGGAACTCCAGCTCATCTGCAAGGGCATCAGTGCTCACAGCACCCAGCCCAGGTCCGGGAGGCTACTCAACGCTGGCTACGATTCTGCCAGTAGAGAGTAGTGGGCCATTTGGTTTCTAAGCCAAGGCAGCATACCTTTCACCTGAAAGGGTCATTTTCCAAAAACATGAGGATGTCAAATGTCAAACTTTGCATGTAAACCTAATAACATCTCTTGGAGAACACACTTTAGCATACCAAAAGCAAAAAGCAAGGTGGGGGTTGGAGTGAGGAATCCAACCCCTTGAAGTCGTCCTCCATACGTTCTGCACACTCTTCCAGGTGACAGCCTCAGTGTCTCATGGCCTATTTACTCAGTGCTGTCCCACAGACCCCTCCTGAGCTTCTTTTTCATATAATCCCAGTAGAGATTATAACCTGCGCTGGAGAAACCTTGCGGCAAAGTGCAGATTCTGCCTCCTCTCACACTCTGCTTCCATTCCCAACAGTAATTGGGGTCTCGGAGCTTTTAGTTAAGTTGCTTAATTGACCCCTTAATTGAGGTCTTCACTGACCGGCTGAGGAGCCGCTTCTAAGAGCCTGCACCCAGGCTTGCAGCTGTTCATCTCCCTGGGCCTCACTTGGTATTTTCCCCACCATCTTCCTATCGTAGCCATGTACTGCTGTGATCACCATCTTCTTCCTTTACTATTCTTTCAAATTGTTTTAGCACAGGACAGAGAAACGGCCAATAACACAGAGGGCGGAGGAACTGGGTGCAGCACACAGATGGGAATGGAGTCTGTGGGCATCAGCAATGAAGAAGGGCGTGTCACAAGGACTGGGAGAGATTTTGGGGACCACAAGCTTACAAAGCACGGGGAGGTTTGGAAAAATTCAAGGCTTGGGAAAATTCAAAGAAATAGAATGTGAAATATAGCTATGTCATGACTGAGAAGCTTTGAAAGCTGTAATGATAGAGAGAAACCCAGAGGTGATATCAGATAGAAAATTAGATACTGGTTTGCAGCAGAGTATTTTGTTATTGTTTAGGGGAGAAAAGCAATTTTTTTAATGAGGAAAGTCTGTATCTGTAGATACCATGGTTGGAAAATGACACTCTCTTTGGCTGCTCATTACCTGGAATGTACTCATGTAGAGAAAAATCGGAGGGTGTCCAGAGAGGAGCAACGAGACTGATGAGGGAAGGGCAGGGACTGGCACAGGAAGACGACAGGAACACGACGCATGTGAATCACGGCTGCCGTGGCCCCAGGAGAAGGTGGGGAGCAGATGACGGATATTTGGAATACTCGTATCACCCATAGAGAGGGTATATGCATCCTCAAACCATGGTGTTTCAATTAGCCTTAAGCAAGTGAAATTAAGGAATGTGCTAATTGGGTCGAAATCCAGGAGACCTTAGACCACATGTGCCACTGGGGCAGATAAGCAGCAACACTTAGAGGCGTTATTCACTCTGCCTGGGATGTTCTTGCCCTTTAACTCAGCAAGGCCAGCACCTCCAATATTTCAGGTCTCAGCCCAGGTGTCACTTGCTCAGAGAGGATTTGACTTCTCCAAAAGAACACCTTCTCCCTCTGCCTGTGGCAGCCACGGTAGACCTATGCCCTTACTTTACTGACTTCACGGGGAAATACGGAATTATCTTCCTCATTGGATTCTTTGCTTGCTTAGTGTCTGACTCTCCTGCTAGCACGTTTGCCCCATAAGATCAATATGTCCTGTCTGTCATATTCTCCACTGGATCCCCAGGGCTAATTATTCCAATCACTACTCATACTCAAAAACCAGGTAAATTATGGCAGGCACTCAGCTAAGCACGTGACATTTCTACATTAACTTACTTTGTCCACACAGCAACCTAGATGTTATAGTTTCCACTGTTTTTGAAAAAGAAACTTGAGGCTTGCTGACCTCTCCAAAGTTTCACAGCTGTAGGTTCTCGAGCTGGGATTTGAACGCAGCTACTCTAGAAGGAGTCAATAATCTTTTCTTGTAACTTTTTTTTTTGAGACAGGGTCTCACTCTGTCGCCCAGGAAGGCAGGGGCATCATCATAGCTCACTGTAACCTCAGACTTAGGGGCTCAAGTGATCCTCCCACCTCAGTCTCCCAAGGTGTGAGCCAAGGCAAATCAACACTCTCAGCTGCTACACCACACTGCACCTCTGATAGTGTGTACTCAATAAATATATATTGAATAAATGAATGAATCAATGCATGAGTGAATGAATGAAAGAGGATTTGAATCTAGAACATCTTCCCATAGTGAGCAGCAAGAAATATATGGAGGTTTCCCTGCCATTTGGGATGATTCTGGAATCATCCAGATGTTATCCAATCATAGATGGAATCCAATGCCAACTACCTGTGCAGTGCTGAAGAGGATCTCCATGCCCTGGGCTGCCAGGAAGGCCTCCCTGCCGGAGCGGAGGGTGACAATGTGCTTGAGGCAGAGCAGGAAGCCCCGGCGGATCAGAACGTAGGTGTTGGCTGTGTCGTGACTGTGCCAGTCCTGATGCAGCCGGAGCAAGCTGGTGACGTAGCCTCTGTTCACCGCCCTGCGGCTGTTAGACTCTGAAAACAAAGGAAAAAGGCAATGTGAATCACAGGCTCTCCAGGGCTGCACCTGCTCAACAATGTCCCAGTGTACCTCTCACAAAATACTCATTAATTATAAAGGGAATAATAATAACTTTTCAGTGTAGAAAACTGGCGCATGGCACCTTAGCCAAGTGATCAAAGTCAACATCACCAGTAATGGGACTGACAGTCATGATGCGCCCCTCATACGATGCTCTGAGAAAGACGCAGCATCACTTCTAGGGCACTCCTGCCAAAAATGCACAACCTGGATTTGATCACGAGGACAATCAGCAAATCCAAAATGAGGAACATGCTACAAAATATCAAACCTATACTCTTCAAAAATGTCAAGGTCATGAAAGGCAAAAAAAAAAAAAAATGACCAAAGAACCGAGGCTCAAGGAGACTGAGGAGACATGGCAGCTCAGTGCAATGTGTAATTATAATGATAATTTAGATCACAGGCTGGAGAACAATTTTTTTCTTTTGCTATAAATGGCATTAGTGGGGCAATTGGTCAAGTTCGAATAAGGTCTGTAGATTAGCTAATAGTTTTGTATCAATGTTTATTTTCAGATTTTGATAAACTGTGGTTATATAAGAGAATATCCCTGTCTTTAGGAGATTCACAATCGGAGTATGTGAAACTATATAACTTAGTCTCAGAAAAAATAATAATGATGTGGGGGGAGGATGAGACAAAGAGAGAGACAGAGAGAGAGAGAGGTTGATTTCCATCAGATTTCCACTCTTCCTTCCTGAATCTCAGTGGACTAGGATATTGTCATTTGGATTAAGCAAACTGTGCGGTTAGGTGGGGAAGGAGAGGACGCTGAGCGAGATATAATACCTGAAAAGCTGTCATGTGTAAGAGATGCACTGGGCATTCTTCCTAAAGAGAATGGAATCTGGTTTGTGGTTAATCAAGGTGTCACAAATTTGTTTAATATAGTTGTTGTCTCAGCATCCCTTTTTAGACCTGACTTAAGTTGCTTGAAACCCAGTTGTACCCGATCACCTTTGGCTGGGTGGAAACTTGCCCTCCCCACGTGGTTGTCTGAGCTATGGCCCACCTGTTCCTCATCCCACTGGCCCAAAAGGCAACACATCACACAGGATAGAACCTAATGGCCAGCATCAGAGTTGTGTGGATAAGATGTGCTCTTCATGCACATTTCCTTTAAACCACCCAATCCACAGCCCTGGCAGGGAAGCCTAAAGGGTAACGCAGTGGACCTTAATAAAGGCCTAGTCCGGCAGGTGCTCTCTGCCCCCACCCCGGGGGTTGAGCTCCTCGCTGCCGCCACACTCCCCGTTGGCTCTTGTGGGCACCCCTCTTATTCTTGAGGGCCTGTACCTAATAAAATGCTCCTGTTATCTCATGTGTCTTGCTGAGCTGCCTCTCCCCCCTCACCTGACCAACACACTTTGAACACGGCTCTACCCCGGCCAGGGCTCTCCTGGAGAGTGGCCGTCTTGTCTTATGGCCACTCTCAAGAGGGAGAGACCACAGACCAAATGAGACAGAGATCGCAACACAAGGGTTTGGCTCAGTTTGGGAAAGGAATTCCTCAGCGTGGAGACCGTTCCACAAACGTATGGACTCCTATGTGGTAGTGAGCAACAGGGCACAGAAAATTCACAGGCAAATTCTGGACGTCCTCCCAGCAGGGGTGCAGAACGGGCTTTCTCACATCGGATAGGAGTTGTAACAGAGTGCGTTAGGGTTCCCTTCCCCTCATCAAGATTTCTCTGTGCTTGTTGAATCATCCTGGCTGAGTCTTCCCATAAGACCCTATCCTACAGAGCTACTTTTCTCAAAGATTAAATTCTCTTTGAAAAAATGCAAGGGGACTGGCCGGGCGTGGTGACTCACACCTCTAATCCTAGCACTCTGGGAGGCCGAGGCCAGTGGATTTCTTGAGCTCAGGAGTTTTGGACCAGCCTGAGCAAGAGTGAGATCCACCTCTGCTAAAAATAAAAAAAATTAGCTGGGCATGGTGGCGCACCTGTAGTCCCAGCTGTTGGGGAGGCTGAGGCAGGAGGATGGCTTGAGCCCAGGAGTTTAAGGTTGCAGTGAGCTGTGGTGATGCCACTGCACTCTACCTGGGGTGACAGAGTAAGATTCTGTCTTGGAAAAAAAAGAAACACAGGGGGAAGAATAGTCCGAGATACCTCTCTCAACTGTTAATATGTGCTACCTTTCAGATGAAACTCCTTGGGCTGCAGGGTTGCTGGACAAATGTGGACCAGGTCAGACCCACCCAGTGGCACCGAGTCTTCTCAGCCCCCGTGGACTAGGTGCTTCACAGGGCTCTAACCCGCTGACTCTCGTCCACAAACGCTCACATCTTGCAGCTCTGCTCTCTGACTACGGCATTTGTCCATTATCCCAACCATTCACACTGGTTCCTGAGATAACACATGCTGCTGGCCGAGGGAGTGTGAGGGAGAACCCCTGAGCTGTAATCAGATAATCCAAATTCCAACTCAAAGTCAGAATTTTCCCTAAGACCATGTAAGTGCATATGAGTGCAAAAAATAACACGGAAATTCAATGCCTTATTCCAGAGGGGTTTTCTCATAATATTAATGAAACTCTTTCTTTCCCCTTGCTTATTTGTCAAATTCTAAATTGTCAGGCTTGACTAAACCCCACTGAGATTTTTGGCCCATTTGTGCAATTGGTTTTATTTATTTATTTATTTATTTTTTCACAACATTTCATTCAGCCGTGACCCTGAACCGAGAGCAATGAGCTTTACTCACCCAGTGATATGTTTGTGGAGGGTTTAAATCGCCTTCATTACCTCCTTTAATGAATTATTCTTTTGTATCAAAAATATTTCTCTCCTTGGCAGGTCTTGGCCACAAAGCACTAGAGTTCTTTACTGCTTAACCAAGGTTCCAGCCTATCCAATATCTGATGTTTAAAAGAAAATTGAGGATTAAGTAGGAGCTGTTAAAGGACAGTATCGCCTGCTAAAAACGATGCAAGACCGGCAAGCGCGGTACACAGGGGCCCGGGGCAGCACAGGCTTAAGGACTTTGGTCGTTTATCAGTTCTGAGAGCATCAGAGTGATAACGTGTTATCCTAATGACCTTCAGCCATTACTCTTTTTGGAGGGGTAGGAGGGGGGATAATGAAAAAATCTTTAATTGTCTGAGAGAAAAACCCCTTATCAAATCCCAATGATTTTATTCATGATTTCCTGTTAATCTCCAACAAACTGTCATGTTTACTAACATTTAAAATAGCTCAACCTCCTTCCCCTGGACCCTACACGCGTCAATCTTTCTCTGAGAATGGCTTGGGAAGTTTCGCAAAAGTCAATACGTATCTCAGACCCGACGAGAGGAGATTCATCAAGCAGATGTGGGGCAGGGCTGGGACTGGAAGGAGGGTGGCTGGGATGAGAGCTGAGAGGAGTCCCAGGAGACCGGAGAGGGAAACACAGCTTCCCAGAGCGAGGGCAGACCCCGGGGATGAGTGTGGGTTTTCAAATACTGCCCTGGCAGAGCTCGGAGACCAGGGGTGGGAGGGGGCTCCAGGTCCCCCACCCTCTTCAGAACAGACCAGCCCTGCTTCTCTCTGTTTATATAAACAGCTTCCCCCTAAGATTTTCTTGGAGAATAAAGAAAATTCTGCTGCTTAATTTTTTAAAAAATTTTCTAACTAGATTAGTGTCTTTTGAACTGGTGGGAAGATGGGGATGGAAGGGGCAGAGAGGGGGTCTCAGGGTTTCTGATTTTAACACCTCACCCCCCACATCCCCCAAAGGCATCCCTCTGCTTCCACCACCTCCGGGCTTCACCCTCGCGTGGCCAGTTTTCCTTTGGCAAATCCATGAACGACAGGGAATTTACCTCTGTGTCATCTCCACTTCACCCTCTTATATTCTGCTATTTCCACTTACCCCTCAGGTTATATCCGCCCAGGGCCTTACGCATCGTGAATTCTCAGCATGACATGTGTTCTACTGATATCCTTACTTTTACCCTGAGTATTTCTTAACTAAGATTCAAATGTTTTCCTTTAGTGCCTACCCTATCCCTGCAGATTTTTACACAGGTCAAAAGAAAAAAAAAAACCAGAAAGGAATATGTCAAACTACCAATAGCACTTAAGGGGGGGGAAGGTAAAGGAGAGCAGTATTGATTCTATTTGCATATTTAGACTTTTCTGCAGTTTTTATTCCTAATCAGGGGAAAGGAACTTGCAGCCTTGGGGCCATACGTGGCCTTCTGGATCCTTGAATGCGGCCTTTTCACTGAATCCAAATTTTGCAGAACAAATCCTGATTTGAAGTTTGGATTCAGTCGAGGAGGAGCCACATTTGGGGATCTGGAGGGCTGCATGTGACCTTGAGGCCACAGGTTCCTTACCCCTGCATGGTATTCTACAATAAACTTTGATGATCAGGAAGAAAAAAAAAATATATATATATATATATATATATGTAAAACCCTTTGACTGGAGTTACAAACTTATGATCCATGGACTATTGGCCACGCTGTGTTGTCAGTGCTTATGTCTAAGGCAAGCAGTCCACAGGTTGCCATAGTAACCCGCTCATCTTTTAGTCTAACCCCATCCCCTCCAAACGTGAATCACCTGCCCAGCCCCTGAAGGCACTGGAGATCATCACCATCTTAATAAAGATGTTTGTCTTCTAAACATGAAAGCCTAGAAACATTCAAGACTCAATGAATTGAATTTCTCCTGGGGAAGGTAGGGTCCCGTGAGAGGCTGGTGGGGGAACATGCCTGGTGTCCTGGAGTAGCATACCTGCAAGCAGCCCACTACTCTGACCTTCTTATGGCAACACTAAAGGAAGTTGTCATCACTGCCCTTTATTTCCCGTATCTGAAAATTGCATCGCCCCTTTTGGGGTAAGGTGATAACCTGAAGCAGAAGAAATGAAGGAATCTGCAGCAAAGTAATGGTCCAGAGACTTCAACAGCCACAGCTCCGGGAACGAAACATACAAATCAGTGTAGACCTCTAAACTCATGCACCCTTCACGGCCTGCTGGTGGTGATCCGCAGGCAGACCCTTCCGCCTTTTTTCACTGTCTCTCTGGGGTCCTTGGCCTTGGCCAGGAGCTCCACCACTTCCTAGCTGTACAACCTTGAGCATGTTATTTCACAGCCCTATGACTCATTCTTTCTCTGAGAAACAAAACTAATAATAATCCCTTCTTTGTGCGGTTGTTGAGAGAATTAAATGAGATAATATTAATACATATACAGTAGATGGCCCGATGTCTGGCACACAGTAAGTACAAAACCTGTTGCCTCTTCTAACCATCATCACCATTATGATCAGCATCATTTATTTAGCATTCCAACTTCCCCTCCTGTTATTATGGACAACAAAGTGCCAGATGCTTAGGATGTGAACAGATTCCTTTTGACAGCTTCCTATAAGAACAGAAGCTTCAGGGTCCCTGAAATTGTTGGTTTGTATTTTGGCTCTACCATTTAATAGCTACAGAACCTTAGTTAAGTTACCTAATTTGATGGTTTAAGGGTGTGCCCCCTCTTAAATTCAGGTGTTTCCAATGTGATCATATTAAGAGGCAGGGCGTTTAAAAGACAATTAGGCCATGAGAGCTCCTCCCTTATGAATGGGATCAAGGCCCTTATAATAGAGGCATCACACAGTGTCCCGCTAGCTTGCCCCTTTCATCTTCCACCGTGTGAGCAGGAGGACCTCACCGGATGCTGGTGCCCTAATCTCAGACTTCCCAGCCTCCAGCACTATGAAAAAATATATTTCTATTGTTTATAAATTACCCAACCTCAGGTATTTTGTTACAGCAGCAAAAGATGGAGTAAGACCCATGACCGTTTTGAACTGAATTTTCCTCATCTGTAAATATTAAGGTACTATCAGAGAGATAAAGATAGTTGAAGCATCTGCCTTACAAGTCCATTATAAGAACTGAATCCACAGCACAGCACTTGGCAGAAAGTATGTGCTCAATAAATGATAATTCTCTTCACTACAAAGATCACCTCCAAATTTTACATATGTTTCACCAGGGAGAATAACGCAAGGAAAAGTTTCAAAAGAAGTAAAATTTATAATCATTGTTCTTCAATCCCCACGGAATGCAGTTGACTTCTCACCCCAAAGTGGCCACCAGCCTTACCTTGTTGCCTTTTATCCTGAGACACCCCCATACACACATGCTAAGATACACCTGTACACACACTGAAACACCCCATACACATGATGAGACATCCCTACACACACAATGAGATACCCCCATACACACACACTGAGGATCACACCCCATTTTGTTCCCAGGTGCCCTTACAGGCCTTGTCCATAATATAAACTTTATAACTCCCCTCTCTGGCAAAATTAACATCTATTGGGCCCCATTACCCTACAGCCTTTTTGGAAGACTGGCTAATCTCTAAGATCCGTTTGATTGATAATGGTTATGTGTTTAGTAGACCACCCATACTTTTCATACGACACGTATAAGTCAGAGTGCAGACGAGGATTTGGGGCTCTCCTTCATTCCTGAGAATGGAAATCATCTCCAGCTACACGGTGCACTGTGACACACACTGTCTCAAGATATTCTTCCCCGAGCAGATTAAATAGCTCCATCATTCGTTTCAGAGACTTTCTGAAAATCCATTCATCTGAACTATTAACAATTCGGCAAGTCCTTTTCCAGACAGAAACCTCCTTCTCAGAACAGAAGACCATTCAGCTGGGCTTACTGATTTCCCATTTACTCTCCAAGGTTTGCTTCCAAACTCTCTCTTCATCACAATCAGGACCCCACATTGAAAGACCCGCTTCAGATCACAGCACTCAAGAATTCCAAAATCTGAGATACTAAGATGACTCAGGATAATGGTATCCTAACTACAGTACACTTGCCTTTGCAACAGATCATTTTTGGGGTGTTTTCGGGAAGTCAATTTGGAAGATATTATATTTCTGGACAAAGTAACCTTTACCAAGCCCTCTGAATCATATTACATGAAATCATATTATATGAGAGGCCTATGTTGCCATAACACTAGTTACGAGTATTTATTTATTGAATATTTCCATGTGCTCAGCACTAAGCTAATCATTTGACATCGATCATCTCATTCATTTGGTGGAAATTCTTTGAGATAAGCATTACTTTCCTTCTTTTAAAAACAAACACACAGGCTGACAGAAATTAAACAACCTATTTTAAGTCCACAGAGCTTACAAATGGCGTATTTAGGATTCAAATTGTATCCCTCCATCTGACTTCAAAGCTAACATCCCGTACATCCCATGTTGCTTTGTTATTCTCAAAGCTCTCGGTCTCTCTCTCTGTATTTTTTTAAAGAGGGGCAGGGTCTTGCTCTGTCACCCAGGCTGGAGTGCAGTGGCATGATCATAGCTCACTATAATCTTAAACTCCTGGGTTCAAGCAATCCTCCTACCTCAGCCTCCCAAGTAGCTAGGACTATAGGCACCCACCACCACACCCAGCTAATTTTTAAAATTTTTGTAGAGATCGGGTCTCACTAGGTCGCCCAGGCTGGTCTCAAATTCTTGGCCTCAGGCAATCTTCCCACCTCAGCCTCCCAAAGTGCTGGGATTACAGGCGTGAGCCACTGCACCCAGCCAATGCTCTTTTTTAAAGAAAACTTCATTTTTAATTGACAAATAATAATTGTTTATATTTATGGGCTACAATGTGGTGTTTCAATACCTGTTAACATTGTGGAATTAGCAATCAAGCTAATTAACATATCCATCACCTGACATGGCCATTTAGCATAGTTCTTGGTCTTTTGCATCCAGATGAAGGCCTTTAACCCTTACCACTAAAACCAGCTCCTTGAGAGGCTAACTGGAGATGAGGCCAGCAGAACACTTGAAGCCCAAGGTCCTTGAAAAGAGTGGCTTTTAGCCAATCCTCCCCCTCCGTCTTCTCTGCTCCCTCCCAGTCTCCTAAATCATGGATGGGAGCTGATTTCTAATAGGAAACTGCAAAGATTCAAAGGTCCAAATAAATGGCCTACAGTTCTTCAGGTCACTGGGGAGATGCTTGGGAGGCTCCCTGACACGCAGCTGGCGATGCGGGAAGGCCAGCCGCCCGGGCAGGCCCGACGTGTGTGCAGCCAGCCCTGCCCTCCTCCACCTGGCCCCGGCTGCAGGAGTGGCTGCCAAGGGGGAGCAGTGAGAGCTGGACTAAAACATAACTAAGCTTAGCGCCATCGGTAATGGGAATTATACCCGATTATCATTAGCTCAAATAAGAATGATGATATTGTATTGGCTTACAGGTATTTTTTCTCTTTGTAAAATAGATACACGTCAGTAAACCTGGCTGTAAAGGAAATTTTGGTTTCAAGCAAATCTTGTTTTCCTACTGACTGCCTTTATACCATTAAAGATGCTTTTCCTAAGCTCCAAAGACAGTGTCTGAGACAAATAGGAGACATACACTGCATGTTTTAAATCTACACTCATCTATTTTTTTTTTAACATCAACTCCTTCCAATAACTTTCCATAGACTTATTCCCAAACCGTAGAAATTTCTCCACTTTCAAGAAATCCTCAGCATCCATACCTGCCTCTTCCTCCACACACCTGCCGGTCCTACCAACCTCAGAGCGAGCACTGTCTAATGAAGGACATTGGGCCCTTCGAGAAAAGGGGCCCCTCAACTCAGCACTCCTTCAATTCAATATTCTACATTGCATATGATGAATCAATCTCATATTATACTTCATCAATGCGAAGGTACGTATTTATTCACATGTTAGCATTTTCAGAATTAAGGTGCTTCTTACCAACGACAGTGTTTCCATTATAACTGACAGCAATTTTTCATTCAGTGGCACATAAAAAATGGTGCACCTCACAGTCAATGATATCTTAGATTTGAGGAAATATGATTGATTTTTCAATGCTGCTCCTCTGAAAATTCTCTAAAATGTGTTGATTCCCAGCAAGAGGTAGCCACTTGGGAGGTTTGCTTCTTATATGCAAATAAACAGAGAGGCCTTTGTCCCGAAAGCTAAGTTCTGCTATGGCTAGGCAGATAGTAAATTAAACACTAAAACCATGCTCACACACCCAAAACCCAAGGTGCCACCGTTAATCCATTCAGCAAACATTTGTTTAGCAACTACCAGGTGCCAGGGTGTGCCAGGCACTGTTGTTGACACTGGGAATACAGCAGAAAATGAAATAGACAAAGTCCCACCACTCATGGGGCTTGCGTTCCCACAGGAGTGGCAGATATAAAATAGGTACGCACATAAAGAAAAATAAATAAGGTAATTTCAGAAAGTGATGAGGACCACGGTGAAAATGAAACAGTGATGCCGGAGTGACTAATTGGCCAGCCGCTTCAGATTGGGTGATCAGAGAAGACCCTTTGAGGAGGGGGCATTTGAGCTGACAGGAGAGACAGGAGGGAGTCGGGATGCAGAGATCTGGGGATGGAAAATTCTTACAATCTTGAGGCACAGCAAGTGGATAAAGCAAAAGCTTGGTGAGTGCAAATAACCAAAAGCCCAGGAGCTAATGCTGGGAGAGGAAAATGAGGGGCAGGCACAGGAGGCCATTGGAAAGGGGAGCAGCGATCAGCGTGTGCCCCCCACCACTTTGAGATCAGTCCCAAAAGGTTGTGGAAAAGTCAGGGATCTGTCAGTCCAAGACTTTCTCACTCTCCTTTTTGCTTTTTTTGGCATTTCTGCAAGAAAGCTTTTGGAATGATAGTCTTTGACTAGAAATTTGTATAGGACTGTTCCTATGCATCCATGGTTTTATTTTGAGTCTAGACTCTTGGTAGGGAAGGAAGCGCTTGCCAAGTAGCCCCAAGACAAGCTACTATCATCCCTTCTGGGTCCTTGTGGAAAAGCTTCAGCCTGGTTTGACTTTGCTGGTTTCACTGTTAACTCATCAGAGGATGACACTTAAAGAAGAAAGCCAGGATTTACACCAAGGAGAAAAATGGAGACCTTCTCCATCTTCCTTTCCACCCCAGTTGATATGTGGGATACCTGTCTGTCCGTGGCACTGCTGGCATCTGGTCAGAGTCCGGACAAGCAGCGTGGACTGCAGGAAAACCAGTCTGCACAGTGCTGCAAGCATTACATGTGAGCAGCCAATTCAGGCTGCATTATCCCTTCAGACCCGAGCTTCTGCACCCCTGAGCCTGCTGCCCCGAAGCCTAATGTCAGCAATGGCATGTCACTGTGAAATCACAGAGCCTGGAGCCACACGCTCACTCGTCTTCACTCAACTCATCATTCTTGATATTTCCACCCTCTCTCCTGTTGCCTGGGCCGCACCAGCAATCGATAGCCTCCTACGTGGCCCCTATGTGGGGGCAACACTGTGCAACACATCTTACTGAAGCACAACCTGGATGCTTCCTACCCTACTCAGAAAAAGAATGTAGTGGCTCCAGGGACATCCAGAAGGTGTGAGGTGCCAAGCAGGGTCTGGTGTTCCCTGTGTCTCATCGTCTGTGGGCAGTGGTTGCCACACTTGTGTGCCCCTCAGGCCAGAGGAAGGGGTGAAGGAAGAGGCCGAGCAGGGTCTCCAGCCGCCACTATCACCAGAGCAGCCTCCCTGACATCTGTTCATATGCAGTGGCTCTGCAAAGGATTTCATCCAAAAATAAAAAATAAACAGTTTTATTTCTTTAAAAAAATTTGAAACCCCCTAGTAGTGAAATGAGGGGATATATTTTAGTCCAAGTACGTATTACACAGTCTTGGGCAAGTCAGCAACCTCTTTCAGCCTCAGAGTCCTTGCCATAGAAAACTATTTTCTCAGCCTCACACTATTGACATTTTGGGCTGGATGTCATGTGTGTGTGGGGGGGACATCCTGCACATTGTGGGATGTGTAGCAGCAACCTGGCCTCTGCTTGGTAGATGCCAGGAGCAGCCCCATCCCCACAGATGTGACAACCACAAATGTCTCCAGTCCTTGCTAATTGTTCTCTCTGGGACAAAATCACTCATGCTGAGAACCACTGCCATGGAACCGGTAAACACTGACCTGTCTTACAGGACTACGGCGAAGATTAAGTGAGATCGTCTATGAAAAGGTGCTTTGTAAACTGCTGTTATTAGAAGTCTGTAGGAAACACCTGATGTACGTCTTAACATAAATAAATAATTGTACAGTCAGGCCTGAATGTGATGATGAAGCCACTGTGTGCCATCAGCGTCACGAGATGTTTATCTTTTTGTCTCTCTCTTTAAATCTTTGTGATACTTTATCTTTGTCAATTCATAGCCAGTCATCAATTATGCCAGGATGATACACGTTCTAACATCTACAACTCAGCAACCCTGGATATTAACCCCTGATTCCCTAGAGTGAAAACAAGATAAGGGCATATGGATCAGCTGAGCAGGGCTGAATCTGCGAATCTGCTCACATCTGTTTACTTATTTATTCCTCTGTTCTTTTACATAACTGGCTCTGAGTGTCCGCTGTAAAAATCACATTAGTGTTATGGCTTAAGAAATAAGAATGAACGGGACAGAGTCCCCAGGTCTGAGGCTCACACAGTCTAAAGTGGGTCAGCAGATTGCCCACAGTCTGCTTTCCTAAAGTTTTACCGGAACACAGCCACACCCATTCCTTTATTTGTTTTCTACAGCTGTTTTCGTCCTATAGGGGCAGAGTTGAGTAGTTGTGGTCCACAGACCCTAAACTATTTACTATCTGGCCGTTTTACAGAAAAAGCTTCTAGAAGCAGGACAGACTCTGAAAACAACCAGGTATCATTCAACACTCAGGGGAGATCTTGGGAGACAAACTTACACTTCAACTGGCTTTATACCCTGGTATCCTCAATTCCTGAAACTTCCAGGATTTTCCAAGTGGTGACAATAATAAGAGTTGATCTTTACAGAGATTGGCTAATGTCCAGCACTATCTTCCCGCTCCATCTACATCACCTTATTTAAATCTTACTCACTGTCTTCGGAGGTACCATTTTTCCTGCTTTACAGGTGAGGAAAGAATCATATTCTAATGAGCATAGGATCATTCAGGAAAGTGCCCATGGGGCCACAGTTGGACTCCACACAGTGTCATGAGAGCCTGCATCATGACACTGTGCACACACTGTTCTCCACCATGGCTTACCCTGTCAGAGTAAGAGGTCTGAGCTTTCAGGAAACACACACCACTTTCACATGTGACCCTGAGCCTCCTTGAACACTTTTACACTATCGTCAAAGGAACACAGTGGCCCAAACCTGCAGGCAGATACTCAGGCCAGAGGGAAAGCCCTTGAGATAGAACTAGGTTGCTGACCAGGCTCACCTGGGTGAAAGATGGCCTCCTGCATTTGCCTGAGAACCGGGATTGGTTGCAATTGCCTTGTGATGATATTTGACGTAGTGAGCAGGTATGTCAGTCAGGAAAAATCCAACACCACCATCCACAGCTCTGTTGGAGTCAGAGTGGCAGCCTTGAAACATCTTAGCCATCTTGGAGAGGTGGTTCAGCATCCTGCCCATCCTCCTTACCAGTATAATCCCAACTGGAAGCTGATCCTCTTCACTGAATTGGGTTGAATTCAATTGTCTAATTAGATCTATTGGTCCCAGGAGACTTAAATTTTACTTGGGTAGGGCTCAAGGATGAGTACTCCACTGTGGACTTTTCTCTAGGTCAAACCTCACTGGCTCTTTCTTATTGCCACTACCTAATAAAATCTAGCACACTTTTCAAACCTCCTAAAGTGTTAGCCCATTTTTTTTTTTTTTTGAGACAGAGTCTCACTGTGTTGCACGGGCTAGAGTGCCGTGGCGTCAGCCTAGCTCACAGCAACCTCAAACTCCTGGGCTCAAGCAATCCTTCTGCCTCAGCCTCCCGAGTAGCTGGGACCACAGGCATGTGCCACCATGCCCGGCTAATTTTTTTTTTTTACATATATTTTTAGTTGGCCAATTAATTTCTTTCTATTTATAGTAGAGACGGGGTCTCGCTCTTGCTCAGGCTGGTCTCGAACTCCTGAGCTTCAGCTATCCACCCGCCTCGGCCTCCCAGAGTGCTAGGATTACAGGCGTGAGCCACTGCGCCCGGCCTGCCTTTTTTTTTTTAAATCACATAATGAAATGTTTAAGAAAGTTAACAGGTTACAGCTCCAATCAGAGCAACAAAGAACAAATCACTGAGCTTTTCTTCTGAACAGCAGAAGATGCTTTATTTTAGCCTTTGGCTGAGGTTGGCA